>CAOKRL010000004.1:0-25000 GCA_948470475.1 Galaxea fascicularis
GAAAGCAAAATGTCAGTATAAATAGTAACTTTGAGCTTTCAGTGATCCTGTGATATGAAGGCAACAACGACATAAAATATACTGACTGAACTCGTCTCTTTGCTACATCACTCCACTCCAATCCACTGCAGTCCAGTCTACTCAACTGGAGTCGAGTCTGCAATCAGTACCAGTCCTCTCCGCTGCGCTGTTGTTCTCTATTATGATTTACAGGTAAATGCCCTGCTTTCCGTACATTTCAGCACTTCTAATTAAAAACCCCGCCAAGATTTTATCCAATCGAAAATTAAAATGGCTTCATTAAGGTTGGAGTGCTTGGTGCAGTAAAACTGGGTTTAAGATTTTCAGGATAATTTTTGGAATGTTTGGAAGGAAGAAGAGTTGTTTGGGGAATGTGGAAAATTATAGAAAATTGAGAAACATTGGATTTGAATCTTAAGTGAATAATCAGTAGACGAAGGCCAGATAGTCAGCCACCACAAAAAGGTGCCCCTGACACCGATAGCAGAGTAACTGATTCTTTTTTTCTACCTTTCTTTCTTTCAATCTCAATTCACCCCATTTTCCCAAAATTATACCTATAACACCCCCTTAGACAATACTCTTAGCCTGCTGTAAGATACGTTTACGATTGCACGACAATGAGATTCATTCCGCTCTTTATGACAGTCATCACGAAGTGCCAGCCCCAGCCCTAATCCTCACCCATATATAAGTAATTCTATCTAATATGAAGTATTGTGAGGTGAAGTACTCAATTCAGCTGAGAATTAAGGATCGCTTCTGGACATCAGTGCTCTATTACACAACTTGACTGTTATAGGGGTTCTAAGCTAAAACTAGCTCCAGGAATAATGTGAACGATCATTACAACTGCTACCACAGAAGTAGAAAAGTCATGGGTTCGAAAGCCGCACAAGCATGATTATTTCAGGCTCTGTTTTCGCTGCTGCTTTAGTAGCGTTCAGATCTTCATTTCTTTAATTCGAAATTCACTATTATATGTTTAAATTCATTCCCTGTAATTAGTTTGTTTCAGCATATGACAATAACAAGGATTACAGCAGCGCCTTAGTAACTACCAACCTTGTTTATTACTGGCTTCTTCATCGGCTGAATACTTCTCACCAACATTAGAAGTCCGCCTTGCTCGGCAAAGATATACATTCCAACCAACAGATAAAACGAGTAACACTGCCAACACGATAATGGAAACCAAATAGAGGATCGTGTTGCCATCTGCGACAAAGGACAACTACTTAGCAATATTTGCATTCTGCTATGTCTGTTCTTTCCAACTTCGTTATTGGTCGTATGTTATTAGTAGGGGTAGTCTGTATATTCAGTAGAGGGTAGCAAAAGTGGGTTGGGGGGGTCGTGATCACGTTTCACGCACGAATCTGAAAATAATTCTCGCTCTCACGTATACTTTAAACGGAATTTTCATTCATAAATTCACGAATCACGTATGTCTTTTGGTTCCTTTCACGCGTCATGCGCTAATTTTTGCGCTCATCACGCGTCACGCATGGACCTTTTGCTACTATCTCTGTAGTTTGACCTGTTTCAAAAAGTCGAGTTGTTTACAACCTCATTGACATTAAGTTCATATCAGTATGCCGCGGAATTATTTGGAGCAGTTAGTTTTGCCTGAGAGTTTGAATTTTCACTGTCAAAAGTAAGCAAAAATAACATATTAGCCTCGCCAAAACGATGCAGTTATCTCTCAGAGAACACTCAGTAACAACAACAATAATGACCGTAACGATAGCGATACCTTTGAAAAAATAACATGACTTCACAACTTGCCCCAATAAGCTTTGTGAGGCCAAAAAGAGTAACAGAAAGCACAATGCCATGATTTCGGTCAAACCAATGTTCCTCTACAGAAGGAATCAATTCATTCATAACTCGTTAAAAAAAAAATGTCATTCAAAAATTAAGAGGAAACCTCTAGGTTTTGAACAAAGTTAGTTGTTAAATCAGAATTGAATCAGTCGAGTCATCCGATAACTTCAAAAACGAGTTTCACCCGAATAGTCTCAAGACAGATATTTCGTTTTTAGTTGCACGCTACTCCGATTTCGTAACACAATATGTATTACTGCACTGTACACCAACCTCATAGACTTCCCAACCTCCCTCCTTAGCTTATAATAGCTTCAATTTGGAGGTTCCTTCTGGTTAGTATTCACCAAATAACCCTTCATTTGCATAAATGGGGGTGATGAGATCACTCAAAGCAGTTTATACAACACTAATTACATACATTATCTCAGCAACAGTCAAACCTGAGTTTGTAGAGCTTTCGCATGCTCTTTTTTCACTGTGGTCATCTAGATCTAGAATATAAAATTAGCACAAAAGTCGTGACGTCAACCCGATATCTCCACAACATACGAACAACTAAAACTATAAGCGATTCAGTGAGAAATCCACCTGAGGCAGACGATTTTGGCTGACAAAATGTCTGAAAGTCAATCCGACTCTGAGATAAGCGATTACTCTGTTGATTCAGAATAAACCGCCGACCGGTTGGCTCAGTTAGTAGAGTAGCAGAATTCAAAATGGCGGAAAATGGCTTTTCGGGGGTTTTTGCCCTCTGATAAAAAGAAGTCAAAGGGCAGAATAAGGTTTATTTCTTCACAGAGCATCTTTGGTAGACATAAATTATCGGAATTCATTATCAGTAGTTAGGGGTGATAGGCACTTTAACTACGGAGTATTCCCTTTGTGCTCATTTGCGGTCAACGCAAGCACTTAAGGAAAACACGTACCATAAGAAAAGTTGTCAGCATGCAAACAAAAAAAAACGTAAATGGTATTTCTAATCTGGAAGAGTTCTGTTCTTTTTCAACACTACTTACTGGCAGCTGATGTTGTAAAGTTCACAGGATTACTCCAATCTCCTGTTCCCAAGACAGTTGTAGCCTTTACTCTGACACTGTAACGAGTGTCAGGCTTGAGATGGTTCAACCATCTACTGACCGAGCCATCAGACAGGACAATATCATCTCCAAACGTGTTATTTTGATAATGAAGAGTAAAGGAATCTATTGGCGCTTCATCTGCCGCTGGAGCGGAATAAGGCCACCTGACTACTGCTGATCTTGCCTGGACATCACCTTGATTAACCCGCACGACTGGTTTTTCTGGAATCCCTGCAAACAAGAAAAAAAACTTCAGGCATTATCCTATAGACTTCAACGCTCCTCTAAATTAACCATAGCGTTTACAAATCAGTGATCACTTAAAAGATCGGAAGAGTGGCAGATGAGTAACAGATATAAGTTTGCGGAAGTATATTATGCAATTTGACGTCCTCTGACTGCTTCAATTGCAAGGGTAACTAACCATTTCAGAATTAAGTGTTAACGTATCTAGTTGAACCATTGATGGAGTTCACGAAGTGCAAAACTATAGGAACACTAACAAATGCTGGAGACTTTAGAACTTGACCACACGGCATACAACTGTATTGTGTTTAGCTGCTGCTTCCGAAGTCTAACAGAATTCACGACCTTAAGATCACCTTTTCTTTCCGGGAATGGAATGTAATTTTTGTGTTACATATTAGTGGCGATAGTATAGGTTTGGAAAAGATATTTGTATCACTTCTCTTTCTTGATCATGTTTTAGTCCACCGCAAAAACAGTGTAGTGGATGCTCGAAATACAATCAAGCAAGCACCTGCCTTCCACAGATTATCAAAGTAGGTAACTTAATCTTACAAGTATGTCGGCTACGCCCAACATCTATCTAAGTAGGGCTGTAAATGGTTACTCTGTTCAATGTTTGCAGAATAAAATGTGAGGAAATATAAATCTTTACATTGACAATGCACACTTACTTAAAATAACGGTAACATTTCCTTTTGCGTGATCTTTGATTTGAGGTAAGTCAACTAATGAAGTGGAACATTGATAGGTTGCGTTGCACTCAACATCACGAACTGACGAACTTTTCCTGGCACACTGATAGTTATTAATTATGTCGGTAGCACTGGTGAATCTTATGATAAAAGAAGAGCTTGATCCAGATAAGTCTGCTCCATCTTTGGTCCATTTATAGGCAGCCGGGGGTCGCTGATTGCTGACCAAAGTATTGCAGTTTAGTACTACAGATCCACCACAAGAAGCTGGCAAAACTGCATCCTCAAGTTCAACGAAAAGGAAGGGTACTTGGACTGAAAGAATAACACACACAACTGAAGTTTGATTTTGTCGACCAAAATGATACCTTTCTTGGACACAACGGCTACTTCAAGAAAAGTTATTTAAAGCCTTTCTTTGTTACTGGAAAGTACAGTTGTCGAGAATAGTTCAACAGTACATTTTGTAGTTATTGATGTTGTTGTTATCAATTTTTGCTCCTTTTAAACCGTATACTTCGACTCGTGAAATCCATACCCTTTTATATACCTGAAGCGTGAAAAAGGTACCCCTTACGGGCGGAGCATCCCTCTTAAAGGCCACAATAGGGAGTACCCCCCGGGCCAGACGTCCAATAGCTACTTACAATTATCGCAGACAAGTAAGTCTACTCTCATGCATATCCCAGTTTTATACGTCTTTGGCAGTATTCTGATATACTGGGCTGCAAAAGGTGAAGAAAGGAAGTTGACAACAATTGAGCCTCTGTTGATGTTTCCAGTGAGTACCTGAACAGACAAATACAACAACAAACAAACGTTTGTTAAGTGATCCCATAACTAGTGAAGAGAATTAGGGTTTGTCGTCTATTTGCAGATAACACAGGCATATTCCCGGATATATAAAATTATAAACAGAAAGGTACGTGTTGGTGTAACACAATGGGGCCGACAGAGTTAAAGATAACATGAGAATTCTAGTTCTTTTTACAGCATCAAACGCATTATCTTTTGACAGTTTAACAGTTTGAAGCTGGACGCGCATTTTTTCACTTCGAGCAACAAAGTTTTTCGGTTTCACTGGTATAACCATCAATGCATTGCGGTAGCTTCTCTTGCTTCAGCCTCACTAGATCAGTGCACAGTACAATATAAATGTATTAGTGCTGCATGTGTTACTTAAAAGAAATAATGCATGTTTAACAAACACGTTTAACTGATAAATAAATCTTTTTTTGCATCATTATCAATACAACAGCTTACCCTTCCGCCTGAGTAATCAAACCATTTTTGTCCATCATATCCATAGCTGATTGCATAACTTGTTACCCATTTGTCCACCATGTTATCTCCCTGAGTAGCGACACCGCTGACTGTAATCACTTTTTTGGCATCAAACTGCAAGTATTGTGGGAGTGATACTGAAGCACTGCACCAAGAATAGAGCGCATAAAGGCGACTCCATCCAGCTCGATGGTTGGCATCAAGTTCCGAGGATGCATTAGTTCCTAAGGTTCGGACTACAGATCTTTCATTTCCAATGGATGAGAGGCAGCCTGTTAACGCAACAAGATTGCAGACTGAGATGAAAATAAATAAAAGAAATCATCATATTTACCCAGGAAGCTCCACTCACCGAAGTGGTTTCATGCAGGTCCTGCATCCGGATCGAATTGGAATTCGAGGGGCAAACCGGAGTACCCGGAGAAAAACCTCTCGGAGCAGAGTAGATAACCAACAACAAACTCAACCCACATATGACGCCGAGTCCGAGAATCGAACACGGGCTTCATTGCCAATCTTTCTCCTAAAACTTCTGATATCACAAAAGCGTTAGTATGGAATAGCCATCAAAATCTACATGTAAGCTCATGAGGAAAACCATGCATGAATGACTCTCATGACCAAGTGAAGAAAGGCATATTTACTGAGAAAAATCACAGAGCGGAGTGATCCATACTAATAGATTGCAGTCAAGTCAATGTACCTTGCAATGATCCATACACTTCCACTCTCAATGCTTTGTTATTGTGGAATAACACAGGATAAAAACGAATGAACTTTGCGGCGACTGGTTCGTAAAGCTCACTTCTGACAACGCTGTTCCTATCACTGTTACCAGTAAAATTCTGGAAAGAAAAAAAAAACGCTTGTTTGTTTTTTTTTTTTTTAGTCAGAGACACATGGAGAAAACCATCAGACAAAGAATAAGATGAGGCTTTCTTTCTTATAAAAAAGAATCATATGCAAATAAAACAAATAAGTTCGAATCGTCAGCAATTGAATTTTTTCAGGGTGGTCAATTTACTTTTATCATCTCTGCTGATAATATCAAATTCGTTTAAACTTTTTTACTTGAGGCAAGTGATGTGTTCACTGGCACAGAGGAAGTATCATGACATTGTAAATTGAAAACAATCCAGCATTTTATCGGCAGAAACGAGACTGGCGTTGTTTTAGCTTGAATCACTTTTAAAGTAACATTCAAATAAAGGAATAACTGAAAGAATTTCAAGAACTAACGTTTGCTTCACATTTCAAAGTCTTCAGATCATCCCACTAACGCACTGCTGGCTTTTACCTTTTCTAAATGATTCTCAACGTAGGTTGTCCAATTAACATTGTTTAAGGACGTCTGTATTTTATAAGTCTTTGTCCAATCATCTGCGTTAGGATTTCCCTGTGTAACTACACCACAGACAAAGTAAACTGATCCCAGGTCAATCTGCAGGAAGTCACTGGCATCATTGTTACTGCTGGGTAACCACGCATTGGATTCTGTCAGACGCCCAGTATAAGGATTACTGCCGCTACGAGTGGAGGAAGCAGAGAATCTCTGATCAAGAATGACGGAACTGTTTGAGACTCCCACTGGTTCACCTGAGCAACCTGAAATTACGTTTAAAAATATGGTAGGTTTGCATGTGCAGAGAAGAAAGCACTTCGTCACCAACTTTGAACAACGCCCTCCAAACTAGATTTGTCAATCTAGATACATGTAATACATAGCTATCCAGTATTACAGTAAGTTATCATTTCTTGGAAGGTTAAATGAGAGACAAAACATTGTCTCTCCACAGCAGTTTACCTTAGATCGATTCATCCTCACACAAATGTACTTTTTCTTGAATAATACATATCATTAAAAACAAAAGTTTCCACTTCTCGTAAATATAACGTTTCACATTTGTGTAAGGTGTATTTGAACAATCCTTTGGTGAGAATTTCAATTACAGAATTATTTTTTGTTTGTTTATTTATCATAACGTAGGTTGCTGTCAACCTGTCGCGTAAAACCAAGTCGTAGCGTTTTAACGTCGGCCTTACATGCTGTTGAGTGCTTACATCACAATATTGGTGGCTTCATTGAACAAGCTGTGATTGGGGAACCATAAACCAACTCTTACCGTTGCAGCTAATCTTCCTTCATTACCTTTAATTTGCAATCTGAGATTGCATTTTGTCTTTAAGCGGTTGGTAGCCGCTGTTGATATTGGTAATGTCGTTACACATTAAAATAGCAATAAAACAAACATTCTTTCCTGAAGTTTTTCGTACAGAAAAAAGTAATAATCACCAGAAACACGAACAGAGAAAAACTGGATTACCGTTCGTTGTAGAATAAACTTGCACCTCGCAAAGGGTGAGAACTTTATTGTTTCCCGGAATCCGAACGTAGACATATCGACCAACAAGTACAGGTACACAATAAAAGGACTTTGTTTGTCTATTGCCTAAAGACAGGATCCCTCCACAACTCGGGTTTGTTTGCCCTCCGCTTTGGTTGCGATTACCTGTACAAACAAATGAAAGGAGTTAACGTCTCCGCTTTACCCAGTCTCAGCTGATCACTACTCTTTTATATTCTGTTCAGAAAAAAACCAAACTACTTTTAAATTACATTGAAATCTCTGGACAGTTTACTCATGCATATTAAAAAGACTGATCACGGGTTCCAAATACTAAAGAGTTTCACGTACACAAAACCACAGTCTACTCAGTCGTATCATATTTATTTTGGATTCACACTTGACAAAAACATTTCATTTTCCCAGAATTCATCAAACCGTTTTGTTTTCATCGTTACAGTGTAACACTAACTTACCTATCCTGATTTCAAATGAATTCAAACGTGATGCACAATCGCCAGTACAATCTCTGTTAACAATACGGACTTCAGTGACAGGAACAGATGACCCCAGGTCCACTCTCCACCAAGGATCAGTAGTTGCTGTAGTATGTGTACAGCTGCCCTGAGAGTAGTCTTGTGAAGTTCCCCCATCCACCGCTCGTGATGCCACTCCACCAGAGTCAGTATCAATCTGCTGAGCGGGCTGATTGAGAGCCAGGTCTGAAAAAACGCATTAAAACGTGATAAAATGTTTTGGCGCTAATATCTTTAACTTAAAATAAAGTAAGCAGTGGAACCTTTTTTGTGATATGATACGGTTCGTAAGCCAACGCAGGAAATATTTATATTCCAGTGACCGGAAGTAAATCTGTGAGGTCTTTAACTGTTTTAATTGTGTTCGTAGACAAAATGTACTTTGCATTCGAGTTCTCCTGCGTCATGCAAAGTGAGATAGTGACGTAAATGTAGACATCTAAACTGGCCATTTTGAAATATGCTGTCACAGAAATAATAAAATAAGGAACAAAACTGTACCTAAAGGATATAGTGGAACTTCTGATAAACACAATACGCAGCAGTTCGGGTCTCAGCGGATCTAACATTAATGTTTGTTTAAAGAGATCCCATCGAATAAGTCACTCTATAAGGAAATCCTTATTGGGACGTAGCAAGACCAGTGAAGTGGCGACGTGCTGTAGGGAAGGAGATCAGTTGAGACATGGGACGCGTTTTAGGGTGCGTTCCTTTGGGTTGATCTGGATCAGGATCAGCGATCCAAGATCTGTCTGGATCATGGTGCATCAAAGCAACCGGTGAATCCATCATCAGAGTGGATTCACCGGTTCCTTTGATGCACCATGATCCAGACAGATCTTGGATCGCTGATCCTGATCCAGATCACCCCCGATCACCCCAAAGAAACGCACCCTTAGTCTTGCAGCGAGACAACAGTAGCTGCATGTGAGAGAGTAGAACAGTCCCATTTCAGATATGACGTAACGTCACGCGATTTTGCGAACTGGAGGACAAAACAAATCGCGTATGTCCGGAGTGCGTGTGGAAGGTATTCTTGAAGTTTTCACGTAACAATTGGTGAGCTTTTGTGCAGTGTTTGGCTGCTCCAATCGTTCAAATAGAGATAATGACAAAGGATTTTATCGTATTCCCTAAATATCGTCTCGAGAGCGAACGCCAAAATGAAACCAACGGCCGGATTCCTCCAGACGGAAATAGGAATTAATCAGTCAGGAGGCACAATGCGGATATTTTGGCCTGATGCTAAAACGGCATTAGTATTCTTTTACGACGAAAGCGGCGAAGTATGGCAAGTTGCATCACAAATAACAACACCGAGTTGCACAAATAAATGCAAATCTAATACACTAACTGCCTGGACTAGCCAGGACACTTAAAGATCGATCACCAAAACTTTTTTTCCTTAATTTTGTATTATTGTAGAACAGGACCTTTTTGGGGTTTCACTGGTTAAAGAGCAAACTACTTGCACATGATGGTATATCAGAAATACAAAAGCACTCTGTATTTTTCTTTTGAAATTGCACAACATCTCTGAATTGACAATAATTCCAAAGATTATTGCCACATAGTGTACGAGAAACAAGTTCATTGTAGTGTTTCTCAAGAATTCCGTATTTAATAAAAAATACTGGAGAAGGACTTCAAAGAGGCTAATTACACGACTGATCATGAGTGGTATGAAATTCATACTAACAGTAACATCAATAGAAAAATAACGTTTACCTAGTGATAATACCATGCATCAATCAAATTAGCAAAAATGTTGAACTACAAGCAAACACTTACTAGTTCTAGATATGTAAGTAGAATAAACTTCAACCTCACAAAGCGTCAAAATTTTGCCGCTGCCAGGTATCCTGATATAGACGTATCTGCCATTTGCTCTTGGAATGCAGAAATAGGATTTTTCCTGTCCAGCTGGAATGTGAGTAACATTATCACAAAGATGGTTTGCTGCTCCTCCATTTGCATCTGAATTTCCTTGATGCGTGAACAAATTAAGGCAAGTAGTAATATTAACGAAAACACTCCGGTATTCCTCAATATACAAGAAACATTTCACAAATGACTAATGCCAGGAGTCCATAATGCCAAGTGGTCATTCAACAGCATTATTAAAATGACAATAGTAAAGCTCAGATCATACCCTACATCTTTCTACAGCTTTCGATTGGGAAATCCGGATTTAGATCTTAAAATCCGGATCTTCGGATTTCCAATCGAACACAAAATCCGAAAACGGATTTCGCGACGGATTTCGTTAATTGAAATCCATGTGGGGGAAGGATTTCAATTAACGAAATCCGTCGTGAAATCCGTTTTCGGATTTTGTGTTCGATTGGAAATCCGAAGATCCGGATTTTAAGATCTAAATCCGGATTTCCCAATCGAAAGCACCCCATGTGTATGCAGTGAACAACAATTGCAAGAAGGAACAAATTTGCAAGTAATAACAAATAATAATCCCGTAAGAAACTTAAGACTGACTTTTCAATTATACAGTATTACACTTCAACAGATGAATTGTGCATGTTCTTAATATCATAAAATTGTGAAATCGTAACTCACTCTTGTTTAACCCACCCGGCAAAAAATATTGTGTCCGCTTTGGAATGCTATTATTTGACTGTAAAGCCATGGATAACAGCGTTTCTAAAAATTTATTCCTCTTTCAAATGGTTTTTGTGAGCGCAAAACGTTACTCACAGGACGATCGTTTAATCCCACGTTAAGACAGAAAATTCTTGACGCGCTTTAAGAACTTTCGCTACAACAATGATGTTCATGACGATAAGAATGTAGACAAAGTTTATTGAAGCGAAGCGATGAGACGTTAACAATGTTGAAAAGAAGCGATGCGAAGCGATGATTAGGCGGTGTAAACGAAGAAAACGATGTACAAAGCGATTTCGAAAATTCTGTGTCCGCTTTAGGGATTTCACAGCGTTGACGTTGAGCCTTACTTTGATCTTAACACGATGACACGTTGACTAGAACTGCAAAAGTTTCTTGAGCACGTTCGACAATGCTAACTAATACAAAGGATGATACATTTCTTTGTTTGTAAATCATACGTTAGCAGGCATTTCCGCGGCGAAAACCACAAATACTATAAGATAATAACGCAAACGAAACAAAAAGGGTTCGAAAGGAAATGCGAAAAACCAGAAAATATTTGGCAGTAACAGTTTTTAAGAGGAAATCTGGCAGCCTCAACATTTTTGGCCTTTTAACCATCCCCGAGATTCAGCTACTGAAATGATACATGTATAAATCCAAACTACAGTACAACTATTTCAAAGTTCAAAAATCAAAATCGTCGGTATTTTGAAATAATTTTTGTGAAAATGATAAAACTTGGTGATCTTAGAGACTTGCATGTAAGCTGCAAAAAGATCTTTACAGTCGCCTCCAAAAATTGGGTGCATGTGTTGATAAAGTGAAAACCAACATCCAAGGCAATTCAAAATTTAGTCATGGGCTTAGTATTTAAAAAATAAATTCCGAGTCATATAATGAGCAGGTAAAATGAGCATAATATGAACATCACAGGAGAAACCACGATACCTTTCCAAGGTCAAAGAAAATAATACGTTGCTTATAAGCCGGTTCTGTCTCAATTGGTTACAAAGAGGATAAAAAGATCCCCCCCCCCCCAAAAAAAAAGATAGGTTACACAAAATAATCATAAATAAAAAAGGACGACCTACCCACTCTAATCTCAGCTCCGTTTAGTCTACCTGCACAGCAGTCCTCTCTGTTGAGTATGCGCACTTCAGCCACAGGCTGTTCACTTTGCATGTCTACTCTCCACCACGGGTTGGTATTTCCTACAATTTTAGTGTGTGTACATTGCATGTGATAACTACTCTTTACCCCATCTACTGCCCTGCTTGAGATGGCTCCACCATCTGTGCTTGACTGACTTGTAGGCTTCAAAAGGGCGATATTTACTTAGACAAAAGAAAAAAAAAAAGCAAGATCAGATTATTTCACAGATTTTGCATTCATTTTGTTTTATTTTGGTTTAGTTTGCACTTTGCTTTGATCAACCGATCCTTTTGAGAAGTTATTTGCATGTACACCATGCAATTAGTCCTCTTTGTTATGCCAAAATTCCCGGCCACAAAGTCTTCAGTTTTTCGACCCAAATAACAATTTTGGAACATTTTGGAACATTACATTGGAATTTTTGGAACATTACAAATGTTACTTCCAGTTCTTCCTCTTTCCATTTGCAAACTCCAGAATTAAGGCTTATGCGGTTGAAATTTCCGTGTACAAGACACAAGGAACTGGTGAGGAAAGCATGTTTTTCTCTCAATCCCTCTGCTGTAGTGGCTGACATGTAGTTTGGCCATGACTTTATATGCTGTATGAAATTTCATATTTGGATTTTGAATTAAGGTGTGTATTCCAAGCTCTTTTCATGTTCTATGAAGAATAACGTTAAACTGGTACAAAAATTCCTTCCATCAAAGTAAGGAATAGCGGTAAGGCTTAATTAATATTCATGACAGTTCATTAGTTGCCGGCAATCACTCTTTTGTACACAGCACTTGAGAGAAATCGTTCACTTCAGTTACAAAACAGAAAATCTACTGTTTACATTCAAACTTTATAATTTCGTTACGATTAGTGTTCTAACTAGACTGCTCCATTGCGGGATTCTCGCACTTTTTAGCAAAATAGCGCGCAGTGAAAAAGTCCTTAGTGGCTTTAGAGCACGGGACGTTAGCAAATATTACTTTGCTAAATAAGTAACGAAATCAAATTAGGTTGTAAATACACAGCAGCCCATCTAAAATGCAAATTACAATTGGACTGCGAGATCCCTTGTAAACCAATGATCAACGGTTCTTTGCTGACTAAAACTTTGCTTTGCAAGTCCGCCACCTTGAACTGTCACGAATGCTACTGAATAAAGGATATCTAGACAGCAGGAAAATCTAGACTCTTTTTTTCGATCAAGGGTCAAACAGCCGAGGTTTTGCTGAGGAAGATACAGACAGCACTGCTTTTGTAGGCACGGGCACCAAGTCAGAGACATGTTTTCGGCCTTTTCCTTTCCAAAGGTCTCAACGATTTATTTCCGGTATTTTAACGTTACGTCAAGTAATTAAACAGGGGGAAAGCCGACAATTGTACTGATCTTTTTTGCGATAGAAAGAAAACGGCTTTAATAAAAAGATATTTCTTTTTCTTCCCTCCGCTCTTCGCCACTCCAAAAGAGAAATTAGAACGGGGTCTCAGTTTTCGCGCCCAACACTCAGTCAAAACGTTTGATTTTTTTTCAGTATCAGAAAATGCTATCAGTCTTCACAGTTACTGAAAAATTACACTTAAAAACATCAAACTGAGTTACATTAACTCTAGTGACCCATCAATGTTTAAAATGAGCCAGAAATTTCAAAGCTGGGGGTCATTAAGCCACAAATTACAAACCTCTACTTATTCATACATTTAGGCTCTTTTTGCTCCTTATTACCATGATTACTATGTCAAATGAAGACTGATCCTCGCAGTTGCGAACACAATTATATGCAATTGCGTGAAGAAGCCTGAAAAAAATTCAGGACTTCAACGGGGTTTGAACCCATGACCTCGCGATACCGGTGCGATGCTCTAACCAACCGAGCTATGAAGCCACTGTCGTTGGGAATCGGCTGAGATTTTATCATCGATCATCGGGAATACTCGGATTGACCCAATAATTGTAGGTGATCACAGTTGTCAATTGATCACAATTGACCAACTTACAATTGACCCGCTCCCAACGTCAGTGGCTTCATAGCTCAGTTGGTTAGAGCGTCGCACCGGTATCACGGGGTCACGGGTTCAAACCCCGTTGAAGTCCTGATTTTTTTTTTTCAGGCTTCCTTTACGCAATTGTATATAATTGCGTTCACAACTGCAAGGATCATTCTTCATTTGATTTCATTTCATATACATCACTCACATGATTACTATGATTACTACTAGGACTTTGATTACTTTGACTGATTTTCAGGTTTGCTGATTACAACCCATATCATAATTTGTTTTGTCACCCTCGATCTCGTTGTTGATAAAAAAAAGGCAAAGGTAAAGTCACCTTATTTAACGTCGGTAGTTCCTTCAGCTACGAGGCTGGTATCAATGGAAACCGACGGTGCGCCCTTTACCCACCCTCCCTCTGTCAGTGCTCCGTTTTACGGGTATTTAAAGCTATAGCTACACGGATCAGAGGAAAGTCGAAACAGACGTTGAAGTCACCGAGAATCGAACCAGGGACCTCTTGCTCCGAAAGCCGCGCACTAACCAACTGAGCCACGCCTGTCCCTGATATATTTCGTAAACACCGCTACAGCCTCAACGTGGCAGTAACCACTTAAAATCAAACTTAACCTACCTTTGCTCCTTGGCACTCCAAATATTTCAACACGTAAACAAGCTCCACTATGATTACTTTCAACAACAAAACGCACATATCTGGCAACAATTCCATTGTACAAAATGTGTTTAACTGCTGAGTTCTTGTCAAAGCTCCCTTTGAAGCTCTAAAATATAAATAATATATATATTTAGTCAAGCCTAAAAGCGGAGCTCCACAGTTATTTCTTTATTAGCATTTACAAATAAAGTAGTGTCAATGCCAGGACTCCAATAAGAACTCCTCTATTGTGATTACAATTTTTTTACTGAGTGTTTTGCTGCAGAGCCACAGCCAACATTCAATCAAGTGCAAACGTAGATTTTTCCGAAACATCATCGGCCTTTGTGGCTCAGGGACTACATGATTATGAGCATAAACGATTAACAAACTTTTGCTTCATCACAGTTTAATTACATCTGAATACATTACAAATGGTAAAAATCGCTAAACTGGGTTAACAGTCCTAGTGTCCCAGTTTTAAATCCAACTTCACAACTGTTGTGCTTCGGCTGAGTCACAAATTCTATAAACATGTATCGGTGGCATTTTAATCTAACAAACCAAAATATTCTACAACAAAACAAACTGGTAAAACTCTAAAGTGGGTACTCTTCGACAACCGGCCATAAAAGAAGAAAAGTACTTTGTTCGCCTTGTTTGAACATTTTATGGTGTCTTTTTTGTAATCTATAAGTCAGAGTAAAGACGATAAAAACCTGCCCTCGATGTCCTTTATACAATAACATCGAAAATTATTAATCGACTTTACTTTTCATTGAGAAAAGTGACCGCGACAGGCTGATCATGAATCAACCCAGGTAATCAACTGCAAATTTCGTGAAGTTGAGAATGGTTTTATTCTTGACTTCGATAAACGATTGCAAACTACAAACCTTGACTACAAGTCGTGGGTGGTATTATTTTTGACATCACTGTTAATGATCACATCTGACTGGTAATAACAACAGACAAACCAATGGATTTCTGAGAAACATTTGTAAACATGGAACAAAAGACGAAGTTTTTACTGCAGTTAGCCTTGAAAGTCTGCGATTTTAGCTAACAACGAGAATTGTTGTTGAGGGACAACATATTGCTGGCATTTCCAATGCTGCAGCTGTTAATCGTCTTTATCATATGACCCATACGGCCCCGCGCGCGCTTTCATCCCAAAACTATTGAGAAAATCCCCGTATGAAGGCCGTACTCATTAGCGCGAGCAGGCGTGAGTTTCTCGAAACCCCGAGATTTTTCGGGCCTATTTCGGGTGCCATAATTTCCTTCATATCGTGAAAACGAAGACGTTTCCAGGCATGATATTTTGTAACAGAGTTGTCCTTTCCTATCTTCAAATCATAGTAAAAGACCAGCTTTTTAGAATAAGCGAATCGAAGTTTTAGAAATGGCTTTTCGGGACTTTCGAGAAATCGGCAGGGCCGTTTCTCGAAGGTCTCGAAAACGTTTCGGTCCCGAAAAGCCATTTCGAAAATGATACGATCCGCTTATTCTTGAAAGCTGGTATTCTAAAATGATTTTGAGATACAAAAGTGCACGTTTGTCGCAAAATTTCATGCCTGGAAACGTCTTCGTTTTCACGATACAAAGGAAATTATGGCACTCGAAATAGGCCCGATAAAGTTTCGGGGCTTTCGAGAAACGCACGCCGGGCGTGCGCTTCTCTAAACACCCGAAACTTTTCGTGCTCGAAAAGCCATTTGTAAAATTGCGATCCGCTTATTCTAAAAAGTTGATCTTTTACTATGATTTCAAAAAGCCGTACGGCCCGCGCGATACGATTTTAGAGGATTTCGTCGCGTCTAACCATGTAAGTTTATTTTACAACCAGAAAGCAAATACAGACAACATATAAGATCAATTTTATGTGCAAATTAGTCACTTTTTTGTTTTACGTGCTCATGAAGAGTCTAAGGAGGCCATATCAGTAAAATGCTTATTGACTGAGTTCTAAAGGCTCTCGGTCATAGCGCACGGACCTCGCTGCGCTCGGTCCGTACCGGCCATGACCTCGAGCCAAATATTTTCCCGTCCGGCCCTCCCACTCAGTCAATAAGTACATATTACTTTGGGCAAGGAGTTGTTGCTCTTTGCGAGAGTTTTCCAAATGTCAATCCGGCTCTTGTAAACTTATCCCGCGGAGCCGAGGATATTAAACCGTCCGGACTTCGCTTGGTTTGTCTTCAACCAATTTTATGCCAGCGAAAGCATGGAAAACGAAGAGTTTTAGAATCCAAAATGAAATGTTGGATAGAAAACATTTAAAAAAAAAAGAAACAAGCATTTTTGAGTCCAAACCAATTTCAGATCAAATTATCGATACCAAAACGTATAAGAAAACAAAGAACGATGCAAATGTTTATTCGACGTTTCTCGTAGAAACTGGAAAAATTGACAAGTAACAAACATAACTCGAAGTACTCTAAACAAATCGCTAATCAATTTTCTTGACATAAATGTCCATATAAAAGACAAAACAAGAGTACAAACCTGCGGACAGTTTAGGCTAGTCAACAATCACTCCGAACGCAGAGCTTACATAATAGCCGTCATTTCACACAAAATCATCGCTTTGCTAAGCAGATACAAATCCTTGTGGCCTTGATAGTTTTCCACTGTTACTCTGTGTTACTTCCCACTTCTACCAAGGAAGCTTCTGTTACACAGCAAAAATCCGAAGACAGCGCCTGATTAAAACCTTGTCAAACCACACGGGTTTTCTCTGGCAGACCCGTAAACCATAAAATAGCAAAGCCAGCTAATCCATTTCGCTACTCTTAACATCCAAACGCTGATTCTCACCGGTTGAAACAAAACAAAGCTGAGAAGTAATCAAGGTAGGCGGCGAATATTGTTTACAGTCTTTGGACGAAGATCTCAGACTTATTCAATGAGGCGTGACGTTTTCCTGACGGGTTTGTGACAACTTTCTCTCATATTTTGAGACATACACATGCACTTGATGGACTTTTTTTTCCTGAAGTATGAATCTTTAAAGGCTCAAAGCAACGCCGCTACCGATAAAAGATCCTAAGTTTCTTCTCTTGTTGTCTTCAGCGGGACGGTTATTTTATTTTCCCGCCTCAAATACGCGGGTTGCAGCAAAACTAGGGTGTCACATTTCACTTTGGCTTATATAGATGGGTGGACGTACGGACGGTCGTACGATAATCATAACTAAAATTTCTCGGATCGATGGGTTACCATATTCTCTTACCTATGGTGGCGGAGGGTGTAGAGCAATGCGTTTTTCAACTGAAATCACACAATTTACATTTTGACCCCACTCGATCTCTTTTCTAAAAATAATCCAATGAATATCAATTGCAATATTGCCGTGCACGTGTGCGACCATCTTTGATCACATACATGCAATTAAGTTAACAATTCATATTTTTAAACACAGCTCTGCCAGCAGCACAGTTATTGATACTTAATTTCGCGAAAATGGAAGAGGCGCGATCTGGCAGAAATTTTCGCGAAAACTGAGGATCCACACAGTCTCATTTTCACTTTTCACTGCAATGATCACTGTGCAAGCCCGCGTGCAATCGACACAATCCTGTAAATCACGTTTTGGGCGCGTAATTAGGCCTCCTAAGAGACTATGAAATAGTGCTTCGGTGTGTGATTAAGTCTCAAGAGACTCGCAAAAACAGTATTTTTAATGAGATGCTAAAGTAGGTGAAAGGGTCAACTGTAAGAAGAAGAAAATACACGTGTATTCGTTGAACCAGTTTTTTACCTCTGCTGTTTCAAATGGGCCCGTACAATATCTTTTGATCAAGAACATCGTTATAAGCCCCTACCGCATGTCGCATGCAGTGCAAAATTTACGATATGACTAGATCTATTAAAATGCAATTAGTATTATATCTGAATAACACCTTCAATGTCTTCAAACAGGTTATCAGAAGGGAGCTTTAGCATGCCGTTTTCTATTCCTGCTTTCATCCTTTCCCTGTATGGCGCTGACAACAGGTATAGACGCTAATTATAGTGCGGACTCGACCACGAAACCTCAAGTTGCCTGTTCGGGACATGCCTGTGCGGTTTGCTCCAATGCCGCGAACTGAAGATACATGTCGCGCCAACGAACACTTTGTAAATTTGGCTTCATAAAAAGCATTGGACACAGAGGTTCACAACGCAACAAACACAAATGAGTACAATAAAGACGATCTTAACTGACTCTCAGGCTAGGTAGGTTATTAGTATGTTCTTATATTTTGGATAATCTCAGCCCCAACGTTCTTGGAAAAAAGGTTCCTATAAAAAATTGTATATTCTTCAACAAACTACCATGATTAAATGAAGCCAGTGCAAAAACGTCGTAAGCTACCTTTTTGTTACTTTGATCATCTTCTATATAATCTGTCCAGGTTACCCCATCTGTGGATGACTGTAGGGTGTAGGTCTTCACCCACTGATCTGCTTGTGAATTCCCCTGAGTGGACACAGCACAGATGACGAAAAGTGTCTGTAGATTAATCTGTAGATATGGATTACTATCACTTGTGGACGCACACCATGATGATCCTGCTGTGTAGTTCAATCGGCCATTGTTGGCTGGTGTACTGGCATTATGCTCAGATGAAGAAGTTAGGTAAACAGATCCATCCGCTATTCCCACAGCATCCTGTTCGCATGATGCTAAAAGAGTACAAAACAATTTACATACGTTTTGGAGGTTCAACTCCTGAAAAAGATGTATTATTTGTAATTAAATTTTTATGATACAAATTTCGGTCAGTGATACAGTGGTCAGTTAACTAATTTTCACTAGCGACGGAGTCGAAGTCGGAGTCGTAAGGGCCCTTATGACCTTGTGAAAATCAAAGATCGCATTCATAAGGCCAAGTAAAAAAAAAGGTTTCTCGTCCGGATTTCTACAAAAAAAGAGAGCGGGCGGGCGGTTTTTTTTTGTCATTTATTATTTCCTATTGCATGCTTTCTTTACACATGATTACCTTCCCCCAGGGATACGTTGGAGCTCTTAGGTCAAATATTAATAAAACGAAACATCATTGTCAAAGAATGGAGTCTAGAAACAAGTGTAAGTTTCTTCGAAAATCACCTTTAATTGCTACGAGTTCAAGCGAGCAAAAAGATTACAAAACGCGCGGGAAGGGGATGCCCATATATGGCTTGTCAGGCTAGACATACTGTGACAATCAGATATTGATTAAACACAAGTTTGTTTAATTTTGACACACACAAAGGGTTAACAGTGAAAATTTACATTATTTTGGCGTGTACACAGGATGCGAACTTACAGAGTAAATCCTGTAAGGTGATTGTCCTATCTACTACCGACCTTGCGTACCATGTCTTTTATAGTATTTTAGCCTGAGTTCGAATAAGGACGCAGACAAACGCCATCTCTGTATTTTGAGTTTTCTTTGTATGAGACAGAGGAGAACTAAGTACAAGGTAAAAGTGACGCTGTTAGTTTTTGCTCATAAAAACGTTGCTCATAAAAAAATAATAAAAAAAAAAAGAGGCGGCGCTAAAAAATAAAGCGGGCGGGGACGAGAAACATTTTTTTTACTCGGCCTAAGTGCAATCATAAAGTCGACGGGATGGGAGTCGGAAGAATCAGGACGTTCCCATTTTCTTCCGACTCCGATTATGACTCCGTTATGATCCTTAGTGAGAACTATGTTGTCGGGGTCGGAAGCAGAAGCGAAAGAACCAAACAATCGGCACAGTGCTTGTTCTTACGCTCTCCGATTACAGTTTGATACCAAACGAAACGTGCTTGCGACTCCGCCAATCTAGTTTTAACTGAACCATAAGCGACAGAGTCATTTAAGCGAAATCGGTATTCGGCGTCCGACTACATCGGTTGGATAAATGAGGGGGGTGAATAGGTTCGCGGATCGACAGATTTGGCTAAAAAACGTTGCTCGGTTTTCGGATTTTGAGGATATATTTTACGGATTGGCGGATTTTAAAAGTTCAGTGGATCACGGATTTCTTCAATCTTTCAGCATGGATTATGGATTTTGTTTGTTTTGAAGTATGGATAGTAGATAAGACATTTTTTTTTGGTTTTTACTATGAACTAGTAAATAGCACACAGCAACAGATCTGGTTTTGTCTGATAACACAGACGTCATCAGGGTTTTAACAAAACTGATAAAAGAACTATTTTTACACTAACGGTTTGCACTACTTCTTTTATCATTTTTGTAAAAGTCTCTGATAAGTCTCAGTGAAGAAGGTTCCTCGTCCTCCTTGAAAATGTTGATAACAGAGCTCTCAAGTCTCACGCATTGAGTGCGAAACTCATGCACACGAATGCAATTTTACGCTCTCACGCTGAAACTATTATTTCTCACGCATTTAAGGTTTTTTATTTAAACATTTCATTTTGAGGTAAAAATAATGCTGTCTAAGTACAGTAACTACCTCATGGAAGATCATTCTGTAAATACGTGGACTCTCTTGATATTAGTCCAATAAAAATCCTTAAATAACCATTGTTTCAACGAAAACCGCTGGTTAGTAACTTGGTTCTGGTCATTGTTGTCCAAGATCTAAATAGTTACTTTTGATGGGCCACTTTTCCTCTCAGAATAAAGGAAAACACGTCTTAGCTACTTCATAATTTTCAAAATTTCTGGGGGAGTGTACCCCCAGACCGCCCCCCCCTCCCAGAAAGGTGATGCCTTCAGCGTCACAATACATGAGGGCTACGCCGTAAAAAGTTTCGCTCTTTCGCAACAAATCAACTAGAGAGCTCTGTGACACGATCTGCGCCAGTGTGCTGCTCACTACATTTTAATAAAAAAAAACATTTAAAAAGATGAAATATAATCAATTTCAAAATTAAAATTTAAAACATGTATATTTAACGTCAGTTATATGTATGTTCTAAGGTGCTAACGTCTCTAACAGTTCTGCAGATTCGGATTTACGAAAAAATATCTGCGGATTGGCGGATTTTCATAAAAATTGGCACGGATCGACGGATTTGCGGACCACTATTCACCCCCCTCATAAATCGTATCGCCTACGCTTCTGATTACGACTCCCGACTCCGTTGACGTCGCTGGTGAAAACCAAGATACAGTAAAAGAGTTGTGTGTATAATTTTATATCAAGAACACACAAATTACAAATGAGATATTCCATGGTCTCTTTAAAGACGGCATGACATGCCAGGTCGCCTTGTCACAACTGAAAGCAATCATAATCAAGGACCCGGAAATACTTTCGAACTGAATAATTACCACATGCAAAAATACCTATAATTGAACTTTTTCGCACGCCCTGAAACAAATATAAATTTCCTATTTAAATACTTCAATGCCCAAATTCAGTACCTCAGGCAAACCATTGATGACATGCCAAGGAGTATAGGAAAGAGAATTAGGCAATTACAGGTTTTAAGAAGAAGCAAATACTATAATTTTAAAGCTGATCGAGATGACCGACTTTGCTGTGCTAAGAACTTGGCACTGTTTACAGTATTCTTTTATGAATGTAAAACAGATGTTGTATAGTGATCAACTGAAAGGAAAACAGGAACAGAAATGTGTAGTGCCGAGCAATGTAATGATGGAAATGCCACTTAAAATACAATGTACGTAATACAAAAGATACGACGCATCAATGCGTTATGAATTTACCTGAAACAGTGATAAGTTTAAAGGCGGCTATAGCCAATACCACAACGAACCCAATGCTTTTTTCAGTTTTCATTGCGGCTGGGACCCAAAGTGACATCGAAAATGACCCTTCAGTAACAAGTAGTTTCGTCCACAAGAACGTCACAATACCTTTTGTTTAACATTCCTGTAACGAAGGCAATCTTCAGGTGTGATTGCGTGATACACGTCATTGTCCTTTTGCTCTTTGTTTTCTGTCACATTTCAAGAAAAGTGATACATTTGCTTTCATTCAGTATACGAAATCGCGTTAGCTACATGATTATTTTGGGAGAAACCTTTTGAGATTACTGGGCCGATAGAGCGGGGAAAGAGGTATGGTTTTTTAGCTCATGGATGACGTAGTCATGCCATGAGATTTTGTTGTGGGTCAGAATTTCCCTCACTCACTCAGGGGATCACTCATTCGTTCACTCAGTCACTCACTCGATTCTGATTAATTTATTCATTAAACTTTCCCCCGATCCCTCCCCTGATAAGTATTGCTTTTGTTTCCATAGTCTTCTTGGTCCAACGTTTGCAAATTTCACGGAGTAGTACAAAGGCGGAGAATTTTGCTCTGCAGATATTGTTTACGTGGTTAATGTTCATGGCGTCGGTTTTTCGTTTCGATATTCCAACTCAACAAAGGTCTATTTTGTTTAAGGATCAGTGATCAGATAAAGTTATTAAAATGAAGAACACGAGCTGCGAGAATTGAACTTTGAAATCTTCAGAGCAGCGAAAATGAACTTCGAGATATCTGAAAAGCAACTATAAAGCTTATCACTGTGCGGTACCTGGGCCAGTAGTAATCCAGAATTTTTTGCCACAATATGATCGAAGAAGGAAGAATGAAGAAAATCGGCAGAAAAAGGAAACAGGAGAAAGACTTTCTAGCCAAAAAACCAAATTCTGGCAAGCAACGCATTTGATTTATGAGCAACATACGATCGATTTAAGCAGGTACGTAATGAACCCAGAATGAAGTATTTTTGAAGACGCTCTTTTCATGGTGAACGCTCGATTGCAAATATGATCTTGTTTAGAAAGGCTATATCCCTTGGCTTAAACGATCAGTATAACACTTTGTCAACATTTGACAAAAACACAAGGACCACAAGCATGCAAATATTTTTCTCTGTGAGGATATAATTTGGTCTGACAAGCAGCTATAACAGCTAATCTGTTCGAACAACAAAATATTTGGAAAGTCAAGTTAATTGTAGCACAATGCATAAATAGATGGATTGAATATCTCACCTTACAAAGCAAAAGTTTTGTGCCGGACCCCGAATCGCTCAAAAACATTGTGACTGTAAAGCGTGACTAATTTCCCTCAGGACTTTCACAAAATATTGTGATGTTTATAATATCTCGCATTCAGAATAGTCGGAAATTTTATTACGACCAAAAACGTTTATAAAACTAAATTGAAATGAGCTGTCGACCAGTAAGAAACTTTAACTTCCCTGTTACACTTCTTAACAAAGCGATCACATTTGAATATTATTTTTATAGTCCGTGTACAAATTTGCATATTTGTGCTCCATCGCCGGTTCAAATTACTTACGTCTGTCAATTTCGTCTAATGTAATGCTTCTGGCGCCTGTCAATCAACTCCGTATTTTTACGGAAAATATTAGCGCGTAAACGGTTCTTTTACCAAGAGGTGTGTCTGAAAAGGATGTGCTTCCACAAAACACAAACGAATGTACAGGTTTCTTGCACATATCTTTTTAGAAAATAAAGTTGTTGTAAATTCAAAGTATTGTTATGTTCCTCATCCATGAGCTGGCTCATAGGAGCCTTTGATTTGTCTTGTTTTTATCTAAAATGCGAAAGGTATTAATATTATTAGAATATATTTGTTAGTCCTAAGGAAAATTATCTGTGTTAAGGTTTAGTTTATCAATAAGCAGCACGCGCCACGTGCTTGAGTTATCTATATATGATTATTTCAGTTACTTTAGATTTATAGCAATTTAGGTTTCTTTTCGATCGTTGTATTTTCAAAAGATTAAAGAGTAGATGCTTGGAATTTCTCTACGAAATATAAAACATTCCCCCGAAATGGCGCCGATAGTAAAACACTACATTCCTGACCTTTTACGCGAAAGCGTGATTTTGGTCCCAGCTCATTTGGCACCGTAGACTCCAGTAATTGTTGGAATGATGTCCAGCGGGACTGGGTGAAAGCTCAATCTCATTCCACCTTTAGCAGCTGTGATTGGGCGTGGTACCTATTCAGGTAGATTGTGTAACTACATAGCTTAACAAAAAATAGGTACCCATGGGGTACATGTGCTGGCTTGGAGTAAGTTATTAACCTTGCGATTTTGAACTTGGTGTACTGTAAATTGGGGAAGGAAGATTTTGTCAGAATGAATACAGGGCAAGTTTGGGTGGCGCAGTGAGAGCACAGTAGTTTGATTTAACTAACATTAAGCGTGCCAGTTTGAAACTTTGGGGTATGCAGCACAGAAGTACAGTGGTTGGTTAAAAAAGGAGTTAGTCGCATGAGAACAATACTTGGCTTGGCAACGTGTCAGCTAAAACGTTTCTTTTGTTCTTTACTTCACTTAAATTTTTTGAAAGAGGATTATAGCGTGCATTTGTATAAAAGAGGTAATATATTAGACAAGGAATGATACTGGAGTAAGGCTGTAAAGGAAGTTAAGTATTAAAACAGGTTGAGTTTACATGAAAAGCTGAAATGAGACAAAGCATGTTACAACATGCAACAAGACTTTTAGAAGCATTCACGTGGGATGCAATAATGATGACATTGGGGTAATACTTCTTAACCTCTTCTGCAAATGTTTCCTTGACCTTTTTCTTTTCAGCCTCCGTAAAACTGGCTTCAGTGGTAA
>CAOKRL010000004.1:30000-75000 GCA_948470475.1 Galaxea fascicularis
TTCAAAGAAGCTGACGTCCACTTGCAGAAAATACTTGAAGAGGTTCTGAAATCGCATCTGTTGACCATGGACGATTACTCCCCTCGAAAGTGCGATCGAGCCAGCAGAACGCCAAAAGCATCATTGCAAATCGACTTTTGAGTGGTATGGTTGACTTCAGCCGATGACCAACGAATGTTAGCTTGTGTGGTGTACATTGGGGCTGTGAGGGGCAATGGAGTCCAAATGGCTGCTCGGGCACTGTTTTTTCAGAGGCCGACACTTTTGCAGCTGCAAGTTTCAGGTAACATTAACATTTTTACAAAATTCTAAAATATTGCAATACTCCAAAAAAATAACGGAATAAAACATAATACAGTATTGTTCTTTGCTCAGTGGTTGACCGCACGTGACTGTATGGCACATGGCACATCTGCTTTATAATCTCTTTGGATTGGTCGCACTTTAGACTCGAAAGTTAAAGCTACCTTGTACAGATTCACACAGCATCTTATTTAAGTGAGATTCCAAACTACAATTGTCATAAGGAGAAATCTTCAACTAAATCTTCAATCAGAGGCAAGCTTAAATAAACTACGTTCAAGAGACCGCGTTTTTGCAGTTTTTGTAGCTTATTACCTAAATGCTTTCCTTTTTTCTTAGTTCACGCATATCTCGGGTTATGTTCTCCCAATAAAACACGTTGTAAACACACACGTATGCCTAACATTCCAAAACACTTCCTTTTGCGCCACCCGAATCGCACTTCCGTCTTCTCCCTATGAAAGAATCATTGTTTGTTTTCTCTCGATCCTGTGAGGAAAGGGATACCACTGCCAGCAGTAACGTCTTGATAGTAGTGACAGTTTATCTTTCTGTTACTCCCGTTTCTTCTCTTCTTCACACCAAGATGAACAACTTCCCAAGTGCAAGGAGCGTGGTTTTATTTAATAAACAGACAATATACTGTACTAAGATAAACTACAAAATGATTGGGCCTACTTATTTATAAATTATTATTATGCCGGTCTTTGATTGGTTAATTTTACGGGCCGTATTCTACTATACAGCCCACGAAATGTTAAAGTGGCGACTTCACTTCGACGATTTTCCCTTCCCGGGCGCCTGATTATCCTCAGAGATATCATAAAATATCTTACTACTCGATAGTCTTCTCGGTACGTTCCGTAAGGAACGGGTGACCGTAACATACAGTATGGACCCCGAACTCGGTTAGTAAGAGGAATCTATGTTGGATTACAGTTGAGATAGTCTGGGTACACCTTAGAAGATGACCCGGCGTAAACAAGGTAAGGTAACGTGTTCAGAGCTTTTTGGCTCTCAAAGATAACCAGGTCCAGTTAAGGCTGGGGACAATGAACAACTTTGCCTACTCAGTGCTGCAAAGGCTAAAAGCAAAATCTAAAGTTCTAAGCTATAACTACATTTGACATTAAACTAACCATCAAATACTGTTTTACTAAAACGAAAAAAAAATAGACACTAGTCAAGAAACGTTTTTGTTGAAAAAAAAAAAGTGTTAAAGAGGGTCCTGAGGGGTAAAATGGACCTGGGATTTAACTGTTTTTTGACTGGGAAAATGAGATTTGGGTCACTGGGAGAAAAAGTCATAAAAGTCATACAAATGAGGATGGGAAACACAGACAGCAATACTTGGATGGATTCTGATTTCAATAGGTATGGAAGGAGTGTTTACGGAGAAAAACTCTAAAACAACCCAGGTAGCTACATTTAGTCCATTTCCGACTCGATCCAGGTCACTTTCTTTCTGTTGCAAGTCAGTGATTTTCTTGCACAGCGGTAGTTTACAGCTGTAACCAAGCATGCTCAGACTATCGTATCGCGTTAATAAACTTGGCGGTTGATGCCGAAACAATTCGGACCGTTGTTGTTGAAGTTAGGTATGTGTCTAACGAAAATAACAAGAATTTAAAACTTGTTTCCAAAAAGAGTAATTCCCTTTCAAATTGGACGTAACGATAAAGAACCTGCTCTAGGATTTGTTTTCGATTTCAATTTGGTCTAAAGAAAGGCTGGGAAATGGGATTTAGAGAGACATTGGGATTGGAAATGGGATTGATTCCCCGCCCCCTCCCCTCTTTCAGGAACCCTCATTACAGGATATCTTCTCACTTTAGTCCACTATTTCAAAAGGAAAAGGAGATGCTGGGGTGCAATTTCTCCATGGTTTTGTTTTGTTTTGTAAACAAGCAAAACCTATGCAATTATCTCCTCATACACGTCAGCCTCATGATTATTTGTTACTGGGTGCAATTGGAGGTTGACGTTCTCGTATGTCACACTGGGATTTTTCTTCCCTTTTCGCTTGTTTAACGGCTGATATTGTGACATGGCGTTCATGTATTGTTGGTCTGTAACATGACTTGGCTGCGTTGGACGAAGCTCCATGTAGTTTGAATCCGGAGGCTGGACATTGTCAATGACTAAAACAGAAAGCAAAATGTCAGTATAAATAGTAAATTTGAGCTTTCAGCGATATGATGGCAACAACGAAAAATATACTGACTGAACTCGTCTCTTTGCTACATCACTCCACTCCAATCCACTGCAGTCCAGTCTACTCAACTGGAGTCGAGTCTCCAATTAGTACCAGTCCTTTCCGCTGCGCTGTTGTTCTCTATTATGATTTACAGGAAAATGCCCTGTTTTCCGTACATTTCAGCACTTTTAATTAAAAACCTTGCCAAGATTTTATCCAATCGAAAATTAAAAGATGGCTTTATTTAGGTTGGAGTGCTTGTTGCAGTAACACAAAAATGTTTGAGATTTTTAGGATAATTTTTGGAATGTTTGGAAGGAAGAAGAGTTGTTTGGGGAATGTGGAAAATTATGGACAATTGAGACACATTGGATTTGAATCTTAAGTGAATAATCAGTAGACGAAGGCCAGATAGTCAGCCACCACAAAAAGGTGCCCCTGACACCGATAGCAAAGTAACTGATTCTTTTTTCCTACCTTTCTTTCTTTCAATCTCAATTCACCCAATTTTCCCAAAATTATACCTATAACACCCCCTTAGACAATACTCTTAGCCTGCTGTAAGATACGTTTACGATTGCACGACAATGAGATTCATTCTCTTTATGACAGACATCACGAAGTGCCAGCCCCACCCCTATTCCTCACCCAGGTATAGCTAATTCCATCTAATATGAAGTATTGTAAGTATTGTGAGGTGAAGTACTCAATTCAGCTGAGAATTAAGGCTCGCTTCTGGACATCAGTGCTCTATTACACAACTTGACTGTTATAGGGATTCTAAGCTAAAACTAGCTCCAGGAATAATGTGAACGATCATTACAACTGCTACCAAAGAAGTAGAAAAGTCATGGGTTCGAAAGCCGCACAAGCATGATTATTTCACAGGCTCTGTTTTCGCTGCTGCTTTAGTAGCGTTCACATCTTCATTTCTTTAATTCGAAACTCAATGTTATATGTTTAAATTCATTCCCTTTAATTAGTTTGTTTCAGCATATGACAATAACAAGGATTACAGCAGCGCCTTAGTAACTACCAACCTTGTATATTACTGCCTTCTCTATTTTCTTCATCGGCTGAATACTTCTCACCAATATTAGAAGTCCGCCTTGCTCGGCAAAGATATACATTCCAAACAACAGATAAAACGAGTAACACTGCCAACACGATAATGGAAACCAAATAGAGGATCGTGTTACAATCTGCGGTAAAGAACAACTACTTATCAATATTTGCATTCTGCTATGTCTGTTCTTTCCGGCTTCGTTATTAGTTTTATGTTATTAGTAGAGTCTTAGTAGGGGTAGTCTGTATATTCAGTAGAGGGTAGCAAAAGTGGGGTGGGGGGGTCGTGATCCCGTTTCACGCACGAATCTGAAAAGAATTCTCGCTCTCGCGTATACTTTAAACGGAATTTTCATTCATAAATTCATGAATCACGTATGTCTTTGGTTCCTTTCACGCGTCACGCGGAAATTTTTGCCCTCACCACGCGTCACGCATGGACCTTTTGCTACCATCTCTGTAGTTTGACCTATTTCAAAAAGTCGAGTTGTTTACAAGCTCATTGACAGTATCAGTATTGTTTACAAGTTCATATCAGTATACCACGGAATTATTTGGAGCAGTTAGTTTTGTTTGAGAGTTTTAATTTTCACTGTAAAAAAATAAGCAAAAATAACATATTAGCGTCGCCAAAACGATGCAATTATCTCTCAGAGAACACTCAGTAACAACAACAATAACAACCATAACGATAGCGATAGCTTTGAAAAAATGACCTGACTTCACAACTTGCTCCAATAAGCTTTGTGAGGCCAAAAAGAGTAACAGAAAGCACAATGCCATGATTTCGGTTAAACCAATGTTCCTCTACAGAGGGAATCAATTCATTTATAACTCGTTAAATCAGTCGAGTCATCCGATAACTTTAAAAACAAGTTTTACCAAAATAGTCTCAGGACAGACATTTCGTTTTTAGTTGCACGCTACTCCGAATTCGTAACACAATATGTTTCACTGCACTGTACACCAACCTCATAGACTTCCCAACCTCCCTCCTTAGCTTATAATAGCTTCAATTTGGAGGTTCCTTCTGGCTAGTATTTACCAAATAACCCTTCATTTGCATAAATGGGGTGATGAGATCACTCAAAGCAATTTATACAACACTAATTACATACATTATCTCAGCAACAGTCAAACCTGAGTTTGTGGAGCTTTCGCGTGCTCTTTTTTCACTTTGGTCATCTAGATCTAGAATACAAAATTAGCACAAAATTTGGATTAACTTTTTCTGTTGGTATAAACTAGAAGTGGTTCCTCATCGTTGGTTTGGATTATACAAGGATTTTCTCAATGTTCGTGTTTAAAGCTTTGGTACTAAGCAGAGAAGCCACGAACAATTTCGGCCTATCAAGATATATAAATCGCGAGGATCCTCCAAAACTGAACGTGCTGTGCTCTTACTCCCACTAAAAGTTTGTCTCATAACAATTGTTCTTAAGCAATCTTTTTCTTTTCTGTTCAAGCGACTTCATCAAAACAGAACCGATTTTCCATACCTGTTACTGTACCCACGACGATGTACTTACCTTTCTTCACCTCAATCTTGGCGATAAGTACTGCTTCGCTGACAAGAAATTGGTCTTCAGTAGAACGTTTCTGAAGAATGGAAAACAACAGTTAACAATTGCGTTCCACAACTGTAACAGAATAAACAGTAATTGAATTTTTTCTTCTATTTGGGCGCACGTAACAGAAAAAAGGGAACTTTAATTAAGCAAGGTAATCTAATTATCTTCCAATAATCCTAAGTTTACCAATTATATTCAAATATTTCAAGAAACAGCACCGCCACTGATTGGCAAAGAGCCAAAGGCCTAAACTTTGTTGATGGATTTTCTACAGTATACGGTGTTACTTATAAGGTGACACTACGTTTGATTCGACAGGAAGCAAGTTAAGGACAAAAAAATCAAGGGTAAATTACAAGCTGAAAGTTCATGATATCAAAAGCCATAAAGCTTTAGTCATATTTCTCTTACTCTTCAAAGACATTTCAAAGTTTGTTATATTGTATGTTATCTCGTCTTCCTTCTGGGAAGTTGCTGTGTCATGTCTCTAGTCAGTGATCTGATTGTGATGTTTTGGGCAGTACAAAATAACCACTCTGCTTAAACTGGAATCCAAATGTACAAGATACGTGTTTCAAATGAGAACCGTAACAACAAAACAAAAAAACACAAAAAAAAATATCTGGCCAATCACAAAAAAGACGCAAACAGCTAAATACGCCAATCATAATTCATACTAATTTCATGAAACCGAATAACGAAAAAACAAAACCTATAGTGAAAGAGACTGCTCTATTTACTCCAACGAACTGTTTTGTCTGCCAGTTTGCTAAAGATAAAGAAATAAATGAATAACTAACTAACTGACTAAATAACTTTATTTTTCGAGGGTAACATTTTACAGTTAAGAACTCATAAACCTGTGGCCCTCTCCAATGTAAATCGACTCCATTCAAATCAAATTAAATCAAATGTTGGTTTTTGAGGAAAAGGGAAAACCAGAGTACCCGGAGAAAAGCCTCGGGGCAGAGTAAAGAACCAACAAACTCAGTCCACTTATAACGAATGGAACCGGGGACACATTGATGGAAGGCGAACGCTCTTACCACTGCGCCAACCCTGCTCTGCCAGATAATAATTAGTAAATCATTTTAGTCCTTTTGAAATTACAATGTACCATACCTTCGACTTGAAAGTTAACGCCCTGGAGTAGATATTATACTTTTGTCCCCTCGACAGCTCTTTATTGACAAAATCACCGTACTCCTTTCCATCTCCAAGAGCAAAAACCAGAGACGGATTCACATCACCAGAAGGAATTTGAGCGGCAATATAAAGATCTGATCCTAATCTGGTCCAGTCACTCACAGTGTCAGTCGATTCCTCCACAAGATGCACAAGGACTTGGTAAAAGCTGCAAACAGGAAGTACCAATCATATGTAAGAAAACTGTAGGATCAAACTAATGCCTGCATCAGTTCAGTCTTATGATAAACAACCGTGAATATTGTTGCCCACTGAAACCAGAGAGTGTCGGCCGATTGAATATCGGCTGATAGTTGCTCTTCGGATATTAGGTGTTAAAAAAACAAATACGAACCTTGTTGTTGTTGGAGCGCCGAAATTTAGGGGATATTATCATTGTTTGGACGGCGAAAGGCAGAGAGTAGCAAAACGTCTTCAAACTAACGATAAAATTCCTCACTTCAGCCACTTCGGGAAGAGAAAAGAACGCGTATTTTATAGGGTAGTAGCGTTAGTCTTGTTATATCTGCAAAATCTAAAACAAGATTCTGTTACCACTTCCCACTGCTGCCGCTTTCAAAATTCTGGTAGCCCTCATTCGCGCTGGGATTTTGAATCAATATCAGTGTCTGGGCAACTGTGCACCTACCCCTCCCCTAACCCAACATGAACATGAACTCATTAACTTAGGGGAGGGGTAGGTGCACAGTTACCCAGATACTGACATTGATCCAGCGCACCTACCCCTCCCCTAACCCAACATTAACACTAACTTATTGACTTGTTATCACTTGTTGGGTTAGGGGAGGGGTAGTTGCCCATATGCTGACATTGACCCAGGATTTTAAACACTTCTGGAGTAGAGTACTATTTAAACGCTTCGTTTTATGGAAATATCAAGTAAAATTCAATACTAAAACAACTTCCATCCAATCGAAGTCTTGACATCACTTGAATGATAGGGTACCTGATTGGTCCATTGTTCTGCGGTGCAGCCCAAACAGTCACATTGACAGGTAAATCAGTTACAGTGAGATCCGGGGTCTGTTCAGGAGGAACTGGAGGAGGGGGGGCTGCAAGTAACAACGTAATAGATCTGGATAAGTGCAGCCATCGATAACGAGTAAACGATAACAAAAATCTCCTCATTTAAGATTTCCTAGTAATATTAAATCACCGGTCAAATGTAATGTTCTGGTTCAAAACAAAAATACACAGCTAGAAGATAATTTTGGCAAAAAAATTAATCAACCTCAGGAGTTGAATGAGTCTTTTCAGTTTCACTGAATTCAGCGTATTACACTGCATACCATGTTCTCGTAACAAAGGATTGAATCAAGAAAGATGCACTGTGTGATAGTTATTGCAGTTTAAAAGTAGCATAACATGTTTGAGAAGGATTCACCGATAAGTCATCTGATTTTGATCATCGTATTGTTTTGTTCTCTGGTTTAATACTGATGCTCCGTGTACAATGCTTCTGTAACAAAATGTTCGACAATGTTTCATTGCGCCAGTCCCTTTACGTTCCGAAGTTTGACACTGTAAAGTTACAAAAATCTTCCACCTACCATCCTTTGGCGTTTCGCTTGATACCATTGAGCTATTTACACCAGGACCACAGTGTGTCGTAGCGATTATTACAAAGTTGTACTTTGTAGCTGGATACAAGTCCTTGACCGTTGATGTCAAAGACTCCGTTTCTACTTTTCCAGCATGTTTGAAGTGCGGAGAATAATCTTTCTTGCCTTCATAGATAACCTGGGGCATACAAGTAGAAAGATAAATCCCATGAATACTGCTGTGCTAATTTTAACTGACCCAAACCCCTTCTAAGTGAGCGCCAGGGCGGTGTTTTTCAGAGGCAGAACCCGGGGATTTTATTAACACAGGGGCCAAGGGGACTGGGTGACACCATGTTAGACAGTTCTACCTTAAAGTAATGTTTGCTTGTTGGTTTCTTGTTTTGGAAAGACGAAAATCTTGAAACATCCACTTCTACTTCTCGAAAACTTTGGTTGGATGGATTTACGCAAACAATCGAGAATTCGTCTGAAAGGAGAAACTTTTGACACAAAGAAAGAGATCTATATTCATCACGTGTGAACCTTCAAAAAATGCTCAGAGGATGTAATAACAAAAGTAAACTACAATACTTTCGTTTTGCCAGTATATCGCCTTCAGAGACATCATACTACCGTGTATTTCTTTACATCGTTCCCGTGTAGTGCAGGCTTATTCCACCGTAAGGTCACGGCTCTTTTATCGGTGTTTTCAGTTCTGACGTCACTTGGTGGACCAGGAGCTGGAAAAATGGAATGTGTAGCACGTGTTACGATAACCAAGGATCAACTATTTAGAACCTAATTCAGCTCGTGAAACAAATCCTAAGCTGTCGCCGTTAAACAGTTACCCACTTTCCTTGTTAACGTTATGCAAGGCTGTAATAACAAAAGTAATTGGGCTATAGGGATGTGTTGGGTTTATTTTAGAGTGATCACGGTTCACCACCAAAAGCCTGAATAAGTAATGCTTTTAAATGGTTATATTGTTGCTATAACCATAACTTTTTAAAATAAAGATTGGGTGATTGTTTGTATACCACTATTATAGCATCAACTAATAAACCGTGGTATTATTAATCTATCAAAATATAATAAGTGATGGAAAAACCCAATTTGGGTATGATCACCTTAAAGAAAGCTATGGATCGGCGCTTCGACTCTGTGGAGTTCAGTTACATTTCTCAAGTGGCCTTTACTCAGCAGCATTTGCCCGTCTGAATTGTGATGATGAAAACGATTTAGACTGGGCATGAAATTCCAGCAGAGTAATTCATATAAAACCTATTGAACGTTTGTTTTTCCATGCCTTGCTTAATGCGGTTGGAGAACGAATGGTCCTGACTTTCAAATTTATTAATCTTCCCCAACTACTTGAATGAAACCTGTTCAAATTTGTGTTAGGTAGTTCTAATTGTTTGGTGCATATCATGTGTCAATTATTACAATACAACAATCCTATTAAAATCTATCAAACGTACTTTCAAACCTAGCGTAACTTACCTGTGGTCACGATATCCACAGGGAGACTACCAAAGTTTCCAGGTCCAGCCGAAGTGTAAGCACGTACTTTGACCTGATAGGCAGAACAAGATGTCAGGCCATTTAACATTGCAAATGTTTCTGTTGTGTTCTGTAACACAACTCCTTCTGCATTACTCAAGCTGGCAACCCTGTTGCGCTTCACTTCATAAGCCATCACAAGACCGTTGCTCTTTTCCCTGGAGAGAGGATCCCAGCTTATTTTGTATGTCGTCTCGTTGATCTTTTGTGATAGGATGTTCTGTGGTGCGATGCTTGGTCCTGAAAAGGAGTTCAAGATTATTATGATAAACCATATCAAATACAGTAGGTAAGAAAGGCGTTAATAAAATCTCGATCAAAATGTATGGTATTAATGTGTTCCCCTAAGTTTGCAGGTCGGACAAAGCGGCTTCCATTCAAACATCAAAACCACGACATTAATTTACATTTACATCGACTTGACTGTGCGTATAGTCAATCAATTAAATTTTTACCATAGGTTCACTTCTAACAATGATCAAGGCTACGCCGCTCAAGTCTTGCAACTTGAAACGCCTTTTTCAGGATTTTCTCGTCGTAGTGTTCCAAAGGTCGTTTGCTTCTTTATCTGCTCACGTAGTTTTCCCTCTCGGTCAATTACCAATCATAATTTCTGTACACGCTTGCATGTAAAGTCAAGTATATATATCTGATTTACAAAGCGCGAGGGCCGTACTGGGAGAATAAGGAGTTTTAGCAACTACGACGGCGACGGCAACGAAAACGTCATTTCAAAATATAACTTCTCGTTTCTGTGACGCTTTCGCAATTATTGAAATTTGTTTAACTTGGAAAATGCTGACGAACTGTCAAAGAACTAAATTACTATGAACGGTGTTAAAGCAAGGGAAAAGAAAGGAAACTTTGCCGCCATGTATTCACGTACTCGAGAAAACATAAAATTTGGTCATTTCACGTTGTTGTTTTGCAGAGGACGGCAAAGAAATGTACAAAACTGTAAAACGCACATGCAAAGCGATTGTTTTTGCTCATTAACCCTATTGTTTTGTGTCGTTCTCGTTGCCGTTCCCGTCCTAGGGCCCGATTACATGGCGAATTTCAGCCCGGTTAACCGGGCTGAAATTTCATCCCGGCTTCTCAAACAAATCCTCTGAAAATCAAATTGTCGATTACATGGAGATTTTTTCAGCCCGGGGCGAAATTCAGCCCGGGCTGAAAATCCTAGCCCGGTTTGACCAAACCGGGCTAGGATTTTCAGCCCGGGCTGAACTGCGCCCCGGGCTGAAAAAATCTCCTGTAATCGAAAAGAAATTTCAGCCCGGGCTCAAAAGCAGGAAATAACATGGCTGCCTGATTTTCCCGAGACTCTTCGCGCCAAATTTCATATTTGGTGCCGAGACTAATATTTCAGCCCGGGCTGAAGTTCATCATGTAATCGCAACAAAATTTCAGCCCGGTTAACCGGGCTGAAATTCGCCATGTAATCGGGCCCCTAGTTGCTAAAACTCCCTAATAAATATCGGCTCCAGGTCTTGACAGTACGGACCAAGCGGAGCGAGGTCCGGACAAAAAAGACCGAGGGACGACATAGTACGGTGCGGTCCCGAGCAAGCTTGGCCAATAAAAGATGATAACGACTGAAGACAAATTGGACGTTTTTCAGAAACTCCTTGGGGTGAACATTGCTTGGGAAATATGCGAATAGAAAAGGAATCGACTATGACTTAAAGGATTCTGCATGGGTATGTCGCTTTAGGTAACTTTATTCAGACCCAGTTTGATACTCAGTTTTCTTTGTCTTCTAACTACGAAATATTTCGTCCTGGTCCGCCATTTTAATTTCAACTTCAAAGAGTCACAATGCGGGAACAACGCGGGATCATTCGAGACAATACCCGGCCCAATACTTAGAGAATATCGGACTGGCAATAGAGCAATTTTATTGGTCAATTTTAGTTATTGGCCCCTGACTGCCTAAGTCGTGTAATAAAAGTCATTATTATACATTGGTGTCACCAGCTCGATTTTGATTGGCTATGAGCACGCAGCTAATTCTTGCTAGCTCTGTTTCTCTTACGTCATACCTACAGACCATAGTTTTTATATATGTAGAATTGACGTCATACCTACAGACAATAGTTTTATGCATGCAGAAGTGACTAATACACTAACCAGCAGTTTGATCAGTTTTGTTATGGCGGAGTCGCCAGTGCAGCTCAGGAATATGCATAATAAAACAATTGTTGGATTCGGTTTTCGCATGATAGCGATAATTATCAAGGCCTCAGTTTGTGTTATCCGCCTCAGCCTTCGGCTTCGGCAGATAACACAAACTTTGGCCTTGATAATTATCGTTATCATGCTCAACCTCATCCAATAATTGTTAATTAATGTGAGCTGTACTTATTGCGCTAGTATCTGTAATGAAGTATTTGCCTCATATTTTTAACTACTGAGTATTCCCTTTGTGCTCATTTGCGCTCAACGCAAGCCGTGACTTAAGGAAAACACGTACCATAAGAAAAGTTGTCAGCATGCAAACAAAAAAAACGTAAATGGGATTTCTAATCTGGAATAGTTCTGTTCTTTTTCAACACTACTTACTGGCAGCTGATGTTGTAAAGTTCACAGGATTACTCCAATCTCCTGTTCCCAAGACACTTGTAGCCTTTACTCTGACACTGTAAAGAGTGTCAGGCTTGAGATGGTCCAACCGTGTACTGACCGAGCCATCAGACAGGACAATAACATCTCCAAACGTGTTATTTTGATAATGAAGAGTAAAGGAATCTATTGGCGCTTCATCTGCCGCTGGAGAATAAGGCCACCTGACTACTGCTGATCTTGCCTGGACATCACCTTGATTAACCCGCGCGACTGGTTTTTCTGGAATCTCTGCAAACAAGAAAAAAAACTTCAGGCATTATCCTATAGACTTCAACGTTCCTCTAAATTAACCATAGCGTTTACAAATCAGTGATTACTTAAAAGATCGGAAGAGTGGCAGATGAGTAACAGAAATAAGTTTGCGGAAGTATATTATGTAATTTGACGTCCTCTGACTGCTTCAATTGCAAGGGTAATTAACCATTTCAGAATTAAGTGTTAACGTATCTAGTTGAGCCATTGATGGAGTTCACGAAGTGCAAAACTATACGAACATTAACTAATGCTGGAGACCTTAGAACTTGACCACACGGCATACAACTGTATTGTGTTTAGCTGCTGCTTCCGAAGGCTAACAGAATTCACGACCTTAAGATCACCTTTCCTTTCCGGGAATGGAATGTAATTTTTGTGTTACATATTAGTGGCGATAGTATAGGTTTGGAAAAGATAGAAATTTGTATCACTTCTCTTCCTTGATCATGTTTTAGTCCACCACAAAAACAGTACAGTGGATGCTCGAAATACAATCAAGCAAGCACCTGCCTTCCACAGATTATCAAAGTAAGTAACTTGATCTTACAAGTATGTCGGCTACACCCAACATCTATCTAAGTAGGGCTGTAAATGGTTACTCTGTTCAAAAATAAATCTTTAAATTGACAATGCACACTTACTTAAAATGACGGTAACATTTGCTTTTGCGTCATCTTTGATTTGAGGTAAGTCAACCAATGATGTAGAACACTGATAGGTTGCGTTGCACTCAACATCACGAACTGACGAACTTTTCCTGGCACACTGATAGTTATTAATTATGTCGGTAGCATTGGTGAATCTTATGATAAAAGAAGAGCTTGATCCGGATAAGCCTGCTCCATCTTTGGACCATTTATAGGCAGCCGGGGGTCGCTGATTGCTGACCAAAGTGTTGCAGGTTAATACGACAGATCCACCAGAAGAAGTTGGCAAAACTGCATCCTCAAGTTCAACGAAAAGGAAGGGTACTTGGACTGAAAAAAAAACACACACACAATTGAAGTTTGATTTTGTCCACCAAAATGATAACTTTCTTGGACACAATGGCTACTTCAAGAAAAGTTATTTGCAGCCTTTCTTTGTTACTGGAAAGTGCAGTTGTCGAGAATAGTTCAACAGTACATTTTGTAGTTATTGATGTTGTTGTTGATATTGTTGTTGTTATCGATTTTTGTCCCCTATAAACCGTATACTTCGACTCGTGAAATCCATACCCTTTTATATACCTGAAGCGTAAAAAAGGTATCCCTTACGGGCGGAGCCTCCCTCTTACAGGCCATCATATAGGAGTACCCCCCGGGCCAGACGTCCAATAGCTACTTACAATTATCGCAGACAAGTAAGTCTACTCTCATGCATATCCCAGTTTTATACGTCTTTGGCAGTATTCTAATATACTGGGCTGCAAAAGGTGAAGAAAGGAAGTTGACAACAATTGAGCCTCTGTTGATGTTTCCAGTGAGTACCTGAACAGACAAACACAAAAACAAAAGTTGGTTGAGTGATCCCATAACTAGTGAAGAGAATTAGGGTTTGTCGTCTATTTGCAGACAACACAGGCATATTCCCGGATATATAAAATTATTAACACAAAGGTACATGTGAGTGTAACACAATGAGGCCGACAGAGTTAAAGATAACATGAGAATTTTAATTCTTTTTACAGCATCAAACGCATTATTTTTTGGCAGTTTCTAACAGTTTGAAGCTGGACGCGCATTTTTTCACTTCCAGCAACAAAGTTTTTCGGTTTCACTGGTATAACCATCAATGCATTTCGATAGCTTCTCATGCTCCAGCCTCACTAGATCAGTGCACAGTACAATAGAAATGTATTAGTGCTGTATGTGTTAGTTAAAACAAACGATGCATGTTTAACAAACACGTTCAACTAATAATAAATAAATCGTTTCTTGTTTAGAACAGCTTACCCTTCCGCTTGAGTAATCAAACCATTTTTGTCCATCATATCCATAGCTAATTGCATAACTTGTTACCCATTTGTCCACCATGTTATCTCCCTGAGTAGCGACACCGCTGACTGTAATCACTTTTTTGGCATCAAACTGCAAGTATTGTGGGAGTGATACTGAAGCACTGCACCAAGAATTGAGCGCATAAAGTCGACTCCATCCAGCTCGATGGTTGCCATCAAGTTCTGAGGATGCATTAGTTCCTAAGGTTCGGACTGCAAATCTTTCATTTCCAATGGATGAGAGGCAGCCTGTTAAAACGCAGCAAGATTGCAGACATAAATAAAAATAAATAAAACAAATCTTCATATTTACCCACGAAGCTCCACTTGCTGAAGCGGTTTACAGGGAGATGCTACATCCGCTTCGAATTGGAATTTGGGAATGTTGGCTTTGAGGAAAGGAGAAATCTGGGGTACCCGGAGAAACACCTCTCGGAGCAGATGAGCCAACAACAACCTCAACCCAAATATAACGCTGTGCGCAAGAATCTAACACAGGCCATATTGGAGGAAGGTGAGTGGTCTCAACACTGCACAAACATTGCTCTCCAAAACATCTTAAAAGGCTTCTTTTCGGACTAACTGTATGTCAAGCTAATGTCACTAAGGCGCTACTGTGGAATAGCATCAAAATAGCCTACTAAAAGTCTACATCTAATCCCATGACGAAACCCATAATCTAAAAAAACAATTTTCACATTTATGAAGTTACCTCTTGAAGGCCTTTCAGGCACTTCGTAGTCAAAAGTAGGAAACGCAAGACAGAAAATTACACTTTACCAGATAAATACTAAGAAGTCAAGAGAAAACGCCAGTCAAAAGTACGAAACGCAAGACAAAAAATTACACTTTACCAGATAAATACTAAGAAGTCAAGAGAAAACGCCAGCGTCACAGAAAGCGCCAAAACAGGTTGAATGACCAACATGATCCGTATGAAATAACTTTTCAAATAGTAAGGTCTGTAAACAGTTGAGGTCATAACACAGGGATTCAAATTATTAGCTTTTGCCTGAATTTCTTACATTTTAATTTCCTTTAATTGTTCCCACTGCCTTTACAGACCAACCTAGTTGTTCCAGTGGTCAGTTCCCACAGATTCAAATCAACACTGCAGTTTAGATGACGTTTGTCCCAATTCAACAAATGCTTATTACAGCGTGACTGACTTCATGACAAAGTAAGGAAAGGCATATTTATTGCCGCAGATAAAAATCTCAAAGCAGAATGATCCGTAAACATAGATTGCAATCAAGTCAATGTACCTTGCGATGATCCATACACTTCCACTCTCAATGCTTTGTTATTGTTGAATAACACAGGATAAAAACGAATGAACTTTGCAGCGACTGGTTCGTAAAGCTCACTTCTAACAACGCTGTTCCTATCACCGTTACCGGTAAAATTCTAGAAAGAAAAAAAAAACGTTTTTTTTTTCAGTCAAACACACGTTGAGAAAACCATCAGCTAAAGGTCAGATTTACCCTCTTTATCAAGACGAGGCTGGACCCGCACTCTTTCTTATAAAAAGAAATCGTATGCAAATAAAACAAACCAAGCTCGAATCGTCAGCAATCAGATATTTTCAGGGTAGCCAATTTACCTTTATCAACTCTGTTGATAATTAGTTTAAACTTTACTTGAGGCAAGTGATGTGTTTACTGGCACAGAGAAAATGTCACAACATTGGAAATTTGAAAAACAAGTAAGCATTTATCGGTAGAAACGACGGAAACTGGCTGATTTGTTCAATTTGATAAGTTTGAAGAACTATCGTTTGCTTCACATTTCAACATCTTGGTCATTCTACCAACGCACCGCTAGCTGTTACCTTTACCACTTGATTCTCAACGTAGATTGCCCAATTAACATTGTTTAAGGACGTCCCTATTTTATAAGTCTTTGTCCAATCATCTGCTATTGAATTTCCCTGTGTAGCTACACCACAGACAAAGTAAACTGATCCCAGGTCAATCTGCAGGAAGTCACTGGCATCATTGTTACTGCTGGGTAACCACGCATTGGATCCTGTCAGACGCCCATTATAAGGATTACTGCCGCCACGAGTGGAGGAAGCAGAGAATCTCTGATCAAGAATGACGGACCTGTCTGAGATTCCAACTGGGTCACTTGAGCAGCCTGAGATTACTTTAAAAAATATGGTAGGTTTGCATGAGCAGAGAAGAAAGCACTTCGTCACCAACTTTGAACAACGCCCTCCAAAACAATTAATGCTGTCAATCTAGATACATGTAATCTGATATAGCTATCCAGAATTACAGTAAGTTACTTGGGAGATTAAGTGCGTGAGAGACAAAACATTGTCTCTTCACTGCACTATACCTCCTCACACAAACTACTTTTACTTAATTGAATAACACTAATCATTATAAACAAAGTTTCCACTTCTCGCCATGTTTCAAATTTTTGAACTGCGTATTTGAAGAACCCTTTGGAGAGTTTTTCAACTAAAGAATTATTTATTTGTTTATCTATTTATCATAACGTAGATTGCTGTCAACCTGTTGCGTACAACCAAATCGAAGCGTTTTTAGTCTACACGCTGTTGAGTCCTCAGTATTAAGCGCTAAGATCGCAATATCGATGGCTTCATTGAACAAGTTGTGATTGGCGAACCATAAACCAAATCTTACGTTGCAGATTATCTTTCTTCATTACTTTTAATTTGCAATCTTCCATTTCCATTTTGCTTTAAGCGGTTGGTTGCCGCTGTTGATATTGGTAATGTCGTTACACAAAAAACAACAATAAAACAAATACTCTTTCCTGGCTTCTTTCGTACAGAAAACGATAATTACGAGAAACACGAACAGAGAAAAACTGGATTACCTTTCGTTGTGGAATAAACTTGCACCTCACAAAGGACGAGAGTTATACTATTTCCTGGAATACGAACGTAGACATATCGACCAACAAGTACAGGTACACAATTAAAGGACTTTGTTAGTCCACTGGCTAAAGACAAGATCCCTCCACAACTCGGGTTTGTTTGCCCTCCACTTTGGTTGTGATTACCTGTACAAACAAATGCAAGGAGTTAACGTCTCTTTACTCAGTCTCAGCTGTTTACTACTCTTTACATTCTGTTCAGAAAAAAAAGCCAAACAACTTTCATTTTCCCATAATTTATCAAACCTTTTTGTTTTCATCGTTACAGTGAGACACTAACTTACCTATCCTGATTTCAAATAAATTCAAACGGACTCCACAGGCACCATCACAAGCTCTGTTAACAATAACGACTTCAGTCACAGGAACAGATGACCCCAGGTCCACTCTCCACCAAGGATCATTTGTTGTTGCAGTATGTGTACAGCTACCTTGTCCCCAGTCTGTTGAGGTTCCCCCATCTACCCCTCGTGATGCCACTCCACCAGCAGCAGTACTAATCTGCTGAGCAGGCTGATTGAGAGCCAGGTCTGAAAAGACACAGAAACTGTACGTAAAACGTGATGAAAAGTTTTTGGTGTTAATATCTTTAACCAAAAATAAGCAGTGGAACCCCTTTTTTACATGAAACCGCTCGTAAGCCATCTCAGGAAATATTCATATTCAAGGGTCGACAGGAGAGCAAATCAATTTTTACTGACTGTGTTCGTAGACGAAATGTACTTTGTGTTTGCGTTCTCCTGCGTCATCCAAAGCAAGATAGTGACGTAAATGTAGGCATCTAAACTGGCCATTTGGAATATGCTGTCACAGAAATAAACTGTAGCTATAGGATACAGTGGAACACGTGATAAACACAATACGCAGCAGTTCAGGTCTCTGCTTATCCAATATTAATTTTTGTTAAAAGAGTTCGCATCCAAAAACACGGTTTACATTTACTTTTATTATTGTAATGTTGTCTGGGCTTCGACGTACAAAACTAATCTCCGCCATCTTGTTATTTTGCAAAAGCGTATTATTAGAATCATAAATAAATCGATCAAATTTCCTTGCTTGTACAGACCTTATTTTTAAGGAACTTGGTATTCTAAAATTTGATGGTGTCCATTATATGCAACTACCTAGGTCAATGTATGTATAATTCTTCAGTGACAATAATCTGCCATCAATACTTTATAACCGCTTTCATCTAATCCATTGCTACAACACTAGGAACTCCTATAACCTTCTGTTGCGTTTAATATCCTATTGTGGAACTAGCATGAAGAAACTTTCTGGTTTTTTTTTCCAAGGGCCGAACTTCTTTACTTCCCTTGACAGAGAAGTCATCAACTCTAGTTCCTTATGGTCTTTTACGAAAAAACCGACAAGTATACCTATAAATAGCGCCTGCATAAGACTCAGTAACTAATTCCTTACTTTAGATTTGGTCCACCTTAGTTTCTTCGTCACTTTTATGGCGAATTTACTTTTCGCAAGTAATAAATACATGTAATAACATAAGTTTCAGTTGCCGATAAAATACTATAAATAAACGTGACTCAAATATTATTAACACCAACTGCGTTGACTAGCCAAGATATTTAAAGATCGATGACAAGAGAGTTTTTCATGTAGTTTGTTCTGTATAATAACAGAACAAGAGTATTTGGATTTCACTGAGTAAAGAACAAACTCTAATACATGCAAACTTAGGAAACATTATTTTCCACTGAAATTGCAGAACATCTCTGAATTCCCACTCGCAAAGATTATTGCCACATAATTTAGGACAAACAAGTTTATTTTAAAGTCTCACATGAATTCCGTATTTAAAAAAAAACTGGAGGAGTTTAAAGATGTTAATTAGACCATTGATCATGAGTGGTATGAAATTCATACCAACTGAGTAACATCAATAGAAAAATAATGTTCACCGAGTGATTATCCCTTGCAGCAATTGAATTAGAAATAAATGTTTACTACAACCAAAAACTTACTTGTTCTAGATATGTAAGTAGAATAAACTTCAACCTCACAAAGAGTCAAAATTTTGTTGTTGCCAGGTATCCTGATATAGACGTATCTGCCGTATGCTCTTGGAATGCAGAAATAGGATTTTTCCTGTTCAACTGGAATGTGAGTAACACTATCACAATGATGGTTTGCTGATCCTCCATTTGCATCTAAATTTCCTTGATGAGTGAACAAACAAAGGCAAGTAGTAATATTTGAAGAAAACACTCTCGAATATTCCTCAGTATACAAGAAAAAAATCATAAATGACTAATCTCAAGTGGTCATTCAACAGCATTATGAAAATTATAATAGTAAAGCTCAATCCATGTTTATGCAGTGAACGACAATTGCAAGAAGGAACAAATTTGCAAGTGGAAACAAAATAACAATCGTACTTACAGGTAACTTAATACTGCACTTCTTTTTTATACAGTGTAGTACTTGAACAGATGGATTGTGCACGTCCTTAATATCATAAAATCGTGAAATCGTAATATTGTAAAAATACCTAAACGACGCTACATTAATCGCTAAATCACTAAGCAGACTTAAAAATCCCTTTAGTCAGCTTGTTGGAGCAGACTTCAAACTCACTCTTGTTTAACGCACCAGAAAATATTGTCAAATGAAGACTAATCCTCGCAGTTGTGAACGCAATTTAAGCAACTGGGAGGCTCAAAAGAATTCAGAACTTCAACGGGGTTTGAACCCGTGATCTCGTGATACCTGTGCGATGCTCTAACCAACTGAGCTATGAAGCCACTGACGTTGGGAGCAGGTCAATTGCAGGTTCATATGTTCCCCGCGAAAGAGATTCTGTGTATGATATATATATGAAATAAATCATATATTAATTGCAGATGTGAAATCAAGTTGGTTAGTGCATTTGTTTAGAGCATCGCACCGTTATCGCGAGGTCACGGGTTTTAACTCCCTTAACTGAAGTCCTGAATTTTTTCAGGCTTCTTTACGCAATTGCTTCAATTGCGTTCCCAATGCGAGTCTTCATGTGATTTCACATCCGCAGTTCATATATGATTTAATTCATATATATCACCCACGGAAAATACATTATCTGCTTTGGAACGCTATTATTTGGCTGTGAAGCCAAGGATGACAGCGTTTCTAAAATATTATTCCTCTTTCTATGGGCCTGATTTTAAGGAGAAATCTGGTAACCTCAATATTTTTCAGCTACTGAATATACATGTACATGTATAAACCCAAACTAAAGTACAACTATTTTAGCTCAAAAAAATCGAGGAGCATCCAACGAGCCATTTTTTTTCAAAATTCATGGCCATAAAATAACACAAAAATTAGCTGTTTGCCATCAGGGCCGTGCGATAGTTTTCCATCCAGCAAGCAAAAAAGGGATAATGTCATACATCGTACGCCACAATGGGCGTGGGAAAACGCATCAAATATAGCCTTCAGTGGGGGAGAGGGGGGAGGGGAGTGACAGCCCGATGGGAAGTGATATTCCATGCCAAAAAACGTCACCAAATCATTCTTCCAAGTACAGGCGCAACCACTTTTCCCAGCAACTTCCCAATGCTTCTTTTTCAGCCAGCACATACCCCCGCTTTTGCCCAACAACTTCACTATACTTCCGTTTTCCAGCCAGCACATACACCCCCGGCGGAACACCTATTTTGCGGAACACCTCCGTTGGGCCCCTGAAAATCGTCAGTATTTTGAATTGACTTCTGTTATCTTGAAGACTTTCATGTAAGCTTTTAATTCCGAGTCATAAAATGAGCAGGTCAAATGAGTATAATATGAATACCCCAGTAGAAACCACGATACCCTTTCAAGGTCAAATAAAGTAATACGTTCCTTATAAGCCGGTTCTGTCTCAATTTGTCACAAAAGAGATTAAAAGGTTCCAAAATAAGTAGGTTATACAAAATAATCATTTAATGAAAAACGACGACCTACCCACTCTGATCTCAGCTCCGTTTAGTCTCTCTGCACAGCAGCCCCTTCTGTTGAGTATGCGTACTTCAGCCACAGGCTGTTCACGTTGCAGGTCTACTCTCCACCAGGGATTGGTAGTTGCCGGGTTATCCTCAGTTTGTGTACATTGCCTGTAATCACTACTCTTTACCCCATCTACTGCATAGCTTGAGAAGAGCGACCCTCGCCTGCTTGACTGACTTGTAGGCTTCAAAAGGGCGATATTTACTTAGACAAAAGAGAGAAAAAAGCAAGATCAGATTATTTCACAGATTTTGTATTCATTTTGTTTTATTTTGGTTTAGTTTGTACTTTGCTTTGATCAACTCATCCAGCCCATCCTTCTGAGAGGCTATTTGTACACTATTCAACCATACTCCTTTTTGTTATGTCAAAATTCCACAAACGTTTACAATTTTTTTGACCCAAATAACAAGTTTGGAACATTTTATTGGCACCAAAATGTCCAGTCAAAGATTACAAATGTTACTTTGAGTTCTTCTTCTTTCCATTTGCAAACTCCAGAATTAAGGCTAAAGAGGTAGAAATCAGTTCTGTGTACAAGATACAAGGAACTGGTCGGTGAACAGTAGTATAAGTGGCTTATATGGCCCCTAACCAATCAGGATCGAGTATTGTATACCACGTGATACGATTCGACCAATCAGGTTGCGAGTTGCTAATATATTCAAGATGGCTGACTCGGCCCTGATAACCGCGCCTCATGGCGGACACGTTGCTGAGAAACCGCGCCTGGTGTATGGCAAAGATGGCGCTCACCCCCAAATAAGGAGAAAACCCCCAGGAAATGAATGAAAAAAACGGAAAAGTGGAAAAATGACAAAGTTTTAATATGTACAAATAAAAAATTTACAAATGACAGCAGCTCCTTGATTGTTTTTTTGGAAAAAAGTGGTCAACAACAAGGCAAACAGGAAAAACAAAACCACAGTTCAATGTTCAATGTCACTTGGAGAGTTCATTCTCGCAACATCACCCAACGTAGGCTGTGCCAGTGAAATCCCGAGAAGGTTCTCCGTCGGCTGCAATACATACAGTGGACACTGTTGGGTAGAGGACGTATCCACCATCTGTTGAAAAAAGAAGACGGTCATCACCTTCTGAGGAACGGGTTTAGACTGCAAGATGGACAATGGCAGCGTATGTCGGAGAGGGAGTGATGTATGCAGTGGTGAGAGCCCGTGCATCGTCGACACCAAGCATAGTCCTGGAACTCCTCTCCCGCAAAGGAATCGTCATCGTCACAGTGACTGCAGATGGCACTGTGAAGGTAAGGAGATGTGGAATTATTTTTACCAGGGGTAGTCACACATGACTGCTGGTGGGGGGTTCTGCCGGCAAGATGGACAATAGCAGCGTCTGAGGACGGGATGAAACCAAAAGAAGGAAGGCTCGGTGCATCGTCGACACCAAACGAATCCGCCGAATTCCTCTGGATCAATGTAATCGTCCAGTTTGTAGACAGGACAGACGGCACTGCAAAAAGGTGAGGAGATTAACAAAGGCGACCGTAGGGGTGTTCGAAGTCGTTTGGGTTCAGATAATGCTGGACGCAGTAAATGGCTCCCGAACAACGAGGACAGAAAAAGTGTTCGTCATCGTGCCAGTCGGGAGTGGAGTGTGTCAGGGGACAGACGCGTGAGCTGTGGGGTGAAAAGAGAGAGACACGACATCAAGGCCAGCGGATATGACGGCGACAATGAGGACACCGAATGAATCTGGGAGAAAAAAAGGCAGAGAAGGAAGTGTATGTCAATCGAAGGGATGATAGGCGTGGGCGGGGTTGAGTCGTCTGGTGGAGCAGTACGAGCACCACCAATGAAGGATCCCCTGCCACTCTCTGAAAGAAAGAAAAACGGCTCACCCTCAGACCCTCAGTCCACCCGGGAATCGACGGAGATACACTCGATGGAAAGAATGGTAAATGACACCCATACAGAACATCGAGTGGAAACTGCAGTAGGCGCACGGGACGGAATTCACTGTGCGAGAGGGTCTGAAAAGAAGAAAAATGTTCGGAAGTTGTCATGACTGACCTCTAATTCCTGTGAAAGGGGGTGAGAGTGATCCATCGACCCAGGTGGAAGTGAATGGCCCCGGGAAGATCAGGATACTCGTATTGGGTGCATCGACCGCATCGTATCGAGTCTGGATTCCATGGAATGGACCAATCCCGATGGGGAAAACTGTGGAGAAGGGTGTTGTGAAAAAAATGAAACGAAGTGACTGACCTCTAATCCCTGCGATAGTGGGAGATGACACTGATCCATGGAAGCAAGTGGAAGTGAGTGACCCCAGGAAGATGAGGATACTGGAAATGGATGCATCGATCGCATCGTATCCAGTCCGGATCCCGCGGAAGGAACCAAACCCGATCGGGAAAACTAATGGAGAAGGATGATGTGAAAAAAATGGCATGAGAAGAAAATTGAAAAAACGAAGGACACTCACCGTCGTCCTAGCTGTCGTTCCGTGAGAATGGCGAAACCGTACCGCGGACAGATGGGCAGACTGTAGATTTCTTGACAGACGGCTCGCATCTTGTCGCGATGTTCGGCCACGGCGGTCCAGTACACAATCTTTTCTCTCACCAAGTCGGGCAAGCCACACCAGAAGTCACTGCCGTACAGGAAGGCGAGGCGACGTGGGGTGACAAAACGTCGTCGTCGTCGTCGTCGCCGTTTGGAACGGGTCGGTGAAGGCATGGAATCGCATAGGGCAGGACGTTTGGAGCGTGTGCACTCCGCGGGCGGTAGATGGAAACCGTCTCCTACACAGGCCAAGAACAAAATCACCAGAGAGAGCATGATTGTTTCACGTTAGGTTGAGACGTGCACTCACATGAAAATGAACCGACACAACGCGTGTGGGTTTTATATGGAAGTCACGTTGCTATGGAGACTGAGAATGGGGGATGGGGGGTATCCCCCTAACATGCGAAACGAGGGTTGGTATGGTAACGTGACGTCAAAACGAAAAGCCTTATATAAGGAAAGCCGCAGGATCGGTGGAAAATTGGCAATTATGGACGATCTGAAGAAACAAGAGGGACGAAGACGATATGCCTCGACCAAAAAACGCATGGAGAAGATGAAGGAAGAGGAACCGGAAAAGTACGAGCAGGAAATGGAGAGAAGGAGAGCATGTAAGAAAAAACATTACCAGAAGGACTATGCTCGTAAGAAACTGAAAATAGCGGCCATGACGGACGAAGAGAGAGCGATTTTGCAGACTCGACAAAGGGGATACCAAATCACGTACGTGGAAAAATTGAAGAGAGAAGGTCGATACCAGACCTGGCGAGAAAGGAAGCGTGCGGGGCAAGTGAGGTACAGAGAGAGTGAGAAGGCGCGTCAGAAGAGAAAAAGTTACGAAGCGAATTATCGGAGTAAATTGAGATCGGACCCCGTTCGATCGGAACAGTTCAAAACTAACCGTAACGTACGGGCGAGACAGAAAAGGGAAGAGTTGAAAGAAAAGGATCCCGCCAAGTACGAGGAGAAACTCGAACGTGAACGTACGGCTTTGCGACGCAGTCGAGCCAAGAAAGACGCTGCACAAACATTGATGTCAATGCATGACTTGTTGCATGCAGCTTTTATTTTACAAAAAATCTGTGAATGTACAGCTGATTAAAATGCCATACGTGAAGCGCGTTCTAGATTGACAAAATTAATGTCTCTGGGCAAATGCAATGTTCGCCGTATCCATTGCACGAAATGATAAGTCTCCACTTGTGGGCAGTGATGGTGTAGAGGATCGGCATGATGTCCGCAACCTCCCACGGTGGTCAATCGGTTCAGGTTTTCAAATTTGGGACACCCCCAGACTTCCAAATCGACGCAGGGTATCCCCATCTTGTCCAACAGGTTTTTTTCTACGTGTCCACCCTTGTAAGCCACCAACGGTCTCTCGGGGGTTCTGTGAAGGTTGTAAAGGTTACGAAGGTCTTCGTGGAGTTGCCAAGGAGGCCGGGCTTGTTCCTCGGGGGTGGGACGATAGGGTAGACCGTGAATGTGTTGGCTGACATAGCGACACGTCTTTTGATCCTTGAGAAGTAAGGTACGAAACTCTCTGAGGTTGAAATATCGGTACGACCCCACATCGCGGGCATGACCGGGCCAGGCGCACCATCCCATTTCTCGCACCAGAAACTGTTTAGGGTTTCCGCGCGAAGCGCTGACGTGAAATCCCTCCAAGTCGATCACCAGACACACGCGCTCCAAATCACCGCTCATCACTTGACCGATCATTGCGAAGAATGAAGTGTCCAAAGAGGTTCGTTTTTTTTATATAGAGACGACGATTGCATCAGCCCGTCGATGATTGGTCCGACGTGGAGCGTCGTGATTGGTGGGTTTCGATCCGGTGTTTTTAGGAAGCTTGCAGTTGCTGTCTGTGTTGATGCAGGTAAAAGAGATCGTGGATCGCATCGTAGGCGTTGTGGGAGGGGTCGACGTGTCGATCACCCACGATGGCGCATTTACCCTCCAATTTAGGTGTGGCAGGAGCGGGTACGAAACGTCCCTGGTCGTAATCGTACCACAACCACCGTTCATTCGTCAAGTCGTACAGGTGGACGGGTTTGTACAACCTTTGCGCCAATCGTACCGTCCATCCCGTTCCACCGCGCACGAAGGACGTCTCCCCATCGTCGTCGTCCGGTGTCAAATAGCCAAAAGCCAACACGCGGTCGCAGGCAGCGGCGATTGTATGGTCTCTCTGTAGGTACCTGCGAGAAGAGATGTAGTATTGGTCGAAATTGGTGTTCAACTCGCGACAGGCTGCGGCTGCCTCGACATCTACTTCGGGTGCCACTTCAAAACGATCCCTCAACGATTGGTGGTCGGTCAAAGGAAGAAGGACGGAAAACAGAGTGTCGTTGACATGCTCGCGTCGTCGGAAGAGGTGGATGCCCGTCGATACACCCATGCCAATGTGCCAGGGTGCGAACGGATCGTCTCGCAAATCGTACTGCATGCTGTGAAAAGAAGGTAGGATGCAACGGAAAGGAATGTGGTAGCGATCGGCCCAATACATGGCGGTCGCATCCGTACCCTTGCATCCTCCCGTGATGATTTGAACGGTCATGATGATGATGAAATGAGATCTGTTGTGGGAGAGAGAGGTTCTTATGTAGGAGGCGAGAGAGGTCTGTGATTGGTCCGACGTAGAGCATTGTGATTGGTCCGACGTAGAGCGTCGTGATTGGCGGGTTTCGATCCGTTCGGTGGGTATAAAATTCGCTGTACCAGAGAAAAAAACCTAGATCACACGTTCACCCGACATGGATCATCGCTTCTACTACATTGACCTCAAACGCGACGACTTTGCCTCCGACGAAGACTACATGCTCGAACGCGTCAAACGAGGTTTTGCCGCAGGCTACACTTTCAAACAATGTTACTATCATTGGTTGCAAGATTTCGGCATGGCCTTAGGACTGACCCCACAAGAGTGCCAGACTGTCATCCACTCTTCATCCACCGAAAAAGCCGAAGAAGAAAAAGAGGAAGGACGAGAGAGGTCTGTGATTGGTCCGACGTAGAGCGTCGTGATTGGTCCGACGACGTAGAGCGTCGTGATTGGTGGGTTTCGATCCGTTGGGTGGGTATAAAATGCGCTGCACCAGAGACACCTAGATCACACTCGCATGGCACGAAGAAGAAGAAGAAGACGAAAGATGGAAGGTGTGGACATTGTCAGACAAGCGGCCGAGGAGTGTGCGTTGGAGTTGGAAGGACAAGCTCAGTTGGAAGCCATCGATGATGCCACCATGAAGGAATTGTTGGAACCGCTACCGGACTACCAGACCGAGGTGCTCGAGGAAGGAGACGCGCCCTTAGGACCTGGCGAATATCCCGGTGGCATTCCTCCCTCTCCGTCCCGACCGGTCCAGTACACGTGCCCCATTCACGCTTTCCCTTTGGAGTTCCGCATCTCGGAAGCCAAAGGTTGGGAATACTACGTGTGTGGAGAACGCGGTTGTCCAGTCTGGTTAGATGCCCGTCAATGTCAGGAGTTGTGTGAGGCTTGGGAGGCACAAGTCTGTCCGGAGATCAAGAGGGGTCCCTTCACCTGTGATTGCCGACGCCCCTACAAGTGGGTACTCTGTCGCACGTCCCAACGAGGGAATGAAGGACGTCTATTCCTGACCTGTCGCGACAATACCTGCGACTTTTTCCAGTGGGCCGACACCCCTCCGGGCGAATATCGAGCCAGTGCCAGTTTCCCGGGTCAAACGCGGAGACGACAGATCCTAGCCCGTCAATATGCCCGTCCCGTACGTCCTCGGTACGTACCGGAAAGTAGATCGAGGGACAGCGCTCTCACCATGTGGCAGAAAGTGAAAGCCCAAGGCGAGAAACGGAGGCGAATGGAACCCTCCCTGCCAACACCTCCACGAACCAAAAAGATACGCCACGAGGGACACTATCACCCCTACGCCCGGATGCATGCGGCGCCACCCCCTCGGTCGGACGGGTGGTCGGGTCAGCGGAAAACAACCCAGAAACAGACCGACTGTGACTGCTACCCAGGGATGCATGCCAGCCAAGACCCCAGAGAACGGGTGGAAGAAGACAAAGAACGCGTACGACGCGAGAAATATCTGGAAGAGGAGATGTACCTGGCAGGGTTGGGCGAGGAGGAAAAACGTGTTCAGCGAGAGATGCATCGGACCGGTGTGACCCGCGAGGACTTGCATCGGCATGCCTTGACGCACATGGACGCTAAATGAAAAAAAAATTGTACATAACCCGTAGATAGCACTCAATAAAATCATTTGTAACCAAACCTGTGTGGTGTCATGAGTTGTTGGGGGTGGCGTAGTCGCTGGCTCATGACCAGTTGGGTGTGTCGACGGTGGGTGGGTGACCAACCCATACCCATAGTCGAAGAAGAGATCGAGGGATGGGGCTTGGCCGAGGTGATGGACCTCTGGCAAGAAGTGGTGGAGGCGCCCGAGTTTCACGTGGGTCATTATGCCGTGTTCGTGGAATGGTTGAGACGCTCGTTTGGGACCAAAGACGGTGAATTTTACTGGCGTCACACGCATAAAATACACGAGGAACGCATTCCCTCCGTCAAACGATTGATCCTGTGGTGGGGATGGGAAAGTCTCAAACGTACACTGATCCGAGTGTGCCCGGAGCTTTGGGCGGGTTGGTCCGGTACGCCAAGACCCACCGAATAACTCTGCCGGAAGCACGACGCCGTTTAGAAAGAGAATTGGCGTTTACTCTACACCGACCCATCCGACGTCGGTTTGCCACGTTACCCGTCCTGGTCTTCGAGAAAGACGAACAATGGGTGGCGGATCTGGTGGAAATGCAAACCACCGCCAAATGGAATAAAGGCACGCGGTACCTCTTGACGGTCGTCGACGTCTTGTCCAAATTTGCCTGGGTCCGTCCTTTGAAGAAAAAGACCGGAGAGGAAGTGGTGAAAGCGTTTCAGAACATTCTCAAGACCAGCGGGCGTAAACCACGGCGTTTACAAACGGACAAGGGTAAAGAGTTTTACAACACCAAGGTACAGACCTGGTTGAAAGAGAAAGGCATCGAACATTTTTCGACGCACGGCGATGCCAAAGCCAGTGTGGTGGAACGGTTCAATCGCACGTTGAAGGGACGGATGTACCGCTACTTTACGGCCGCCAATACCTTGACGTACCTGGACGTACTACCGGCTTTGGTGAAAGCGTACAATGCGGACGTGCACCATAGCATCGGCATGGCACCCCGAGACGTCACGGAGGTCAACGAAGCCCAAGTGTGGCAAACCTTGTACGGCAAACGACTGGGTAAACCGTCCAAAGCCAAGTTCAAGGTGGGCAATCAGGTTCGGTTGAGCAAGAGGGTACGAACTTTCAAGAAAGGTTATCTGCCTCAATGGACGGAAGAAGTGTTTGTGGTGTCGCGGGTCGTGCCCGGTCCGGTGACCACTTACCGCGTGGAAGAAATGGACGGTACCCCGTTACGAGGGACGTTTTACGAACAAGATTTACAAAAAGTGATCGTGGACGAGAAGACGTTGTGGCGCGTGGACAAGGTATTAAAACGTAGAGCCGGTCGGATGCTCGTCAGTTGGAAAGGGTGGCCTGCCAAGTACAACAGTTGGATCGACGATGCCTCAAGGAAGAGGAGAAGGAGGAGAAGAGTTTGAAAGTCTTTACTTGACGCTTCCCAGCAATGGAGGGGGCGCTCAGTTCGACGATACCAATCGAAACAACGATTACAAGATCAAGTTACCGTACCGGTTGCGTCTGCCCGGCAACGGGTGGCAAGTGGCTTTGAGCGCCATCACATTACCGCGACCGACACTGGCCACGAAAATCGATAGAGAGACCTTGTTGCGACAGTTTCCCGAACGAACGCAGCTGATCAGTGCCATCATCACTCTTTACAAGGCGGACGACACGACTCAAATATATCGACGCACGGAGTGGGTGACGATGGGAGAGGTCATCGATTACTACGAAGTCACAGATGGGGCCTCCTTCATGAAACGATTGAAACTGTTGTTGGAACGCAACATTTACGACGTATTCTACCAACACGGTCAGGGCAAGGAATACACATTTCGACGCACCAAATTGGATTCCGACGGAAAGGACACGGGAGTACGAGGTTACCCCCTGTTAAAATGGAATGACGAGGAAGAATACATGGAGGTCGACTGGTCTGGCACCGACGACGACCGTCAAGTGGAATTGAGCGTGACGCGCAAGTTCGGGGAATACATCGGTTGGGTCAAGTGGTTTGACGGAGATGTGGTCAACGAATGGCATTACGGACCCAATGTGATCCTCTATCCCAAATACGACGATCCCGTAGACAAGGCACCCTACATGGACTCGGAACATCTGGCCGACGTGAAGGGACCCATCTATTACACCGCCAATTCTGGTCCTTTCTTTGGTTTTCGCAATCATGCCAGGTACCGTTTCATCTTGAACCGGGATTGGTTTGTGGCGAAACAACGCGTGAGAGAGGATGGTGTCCCCAAAGATACAATGGTCTACGTCTACAGCAACGTGGGACGCGGAACCATCCTAGGGGGACAGATCACCGACTTGTTGCGCCAAGTCCCTGTGGGACACGAGGACAAGGAAGGATTCGTCTATTACGAACCCAAGAACATGCAACACATCGATGTGCGTAACACTGAATTGGACGTAGTGGAAATCGCCATCGGCAAACCTAGTGGGGGACTGGCCGAATTGGGCGAAGGGATCACCACCGTCACTTTGCATTTTAGACGCGTCCCTTGAGCGCGATCGTCATTCGTCGCGGAGTGATGAGCGGACACGGTAGTACCGTGCGATACGAACCGGTCTTTCCGGAGACCATGAGCGGAGGGAGGTTACGTATCTTCGTACCGCATCCGTCCGAAGAAGGTCAAAGTGGAAGCGGATCGAGGAGAAGAAAAAAGACGAAAAGGAAGAAGAAGAAACGCGCCAAACCGTATGCCCGAGGGGATATATTCTCGTGAGAGGGGGTGAGAACCCTTCATTCGATGGTGGAGAGCATGCCCGGTAGACGACGAAAAACGAAGAAACGGCAGCGTAGAAAACGCTCGCAACGCGGTGGGACAGTATGGGGACCTCTGCCGCCAGAGATCGAGTGGGCTCGACGGATGACCCCCTACTACGCGAAACGGTCGCAACGCGGTGGTGGGTTCATGGAACCTCCCATGCGACCGGTGCGACCCTATCATCACCGACGACGGGTCTACACGCACAGTCTCATGACATAAAGGAGGGAGCATCGAGCCGACGTTCAATCAGTTGCTCCTACTCTTTGGAACGTACACAGCGACCACCATGCCCAAGGGACAAAAACGCCCAAGAAACGTAGGTCGGTTGGCCGAAGGTCTGAATCTGGCCGATCCGAGATGGGAAAGACCCGTCAAACGCATCGGATTGGGTCCGAACGTCGATCCCAAGTTTGCACTCTTCACCGTCCCTCCGGTGGACGAGAGTGTGGCCTCGCGACGTGTGGTGGAGATACCACCCTCGGTCAGCGGACAGATCAACCCCATTGAATTCGAGATCAAACCCAGCACGGAGTACGTGGATCTGAGTTCGAGTTTCTTCATGCTAAAGTTGCGGATGCAAGCGGCGGGTGGCGGCAACATCGCTGCTGACACCTATCCCTGTCAGAATCTGTGTCACACCATGCTCAAGCAAGTGTCGGTCTACGTCAATGGGGTGTTGACCACGGTGCAATCGGACACGTACGCCCTGAACGCCATGCTCCAGACCATATTGAACCACGACGAGGACGATGCCGTATCCGTCCTTCGACCGCAAGGCTTCATACCTGGCGCCTTGAACGTGCCCAATGTCTACGCCGCCAACACTTATGACAGCGCCACACCGCATGCCGATTACACGGCTCTGACTGGCACAGCGAAAACGTCCGTGGATGGTGTGATAAAGGAAAGAAGTTTGTACACGGCTGGTGTGCGTCGCACGTTGGTCTTCAAACCGTTGGTGGAAGTCTTTCATCTGAACAAACCCTTGCCACCCAACACTCGCGTGCTGATTCGCATGCACTTCAACGAACCCGCGTATTTCGCGTACGGTGGCACGGCACCACGATTGGTGGCCGACGATGTGGACCTGAAAATGTACGTGTCGTCGTTACGTCTGAAAGCGCCGTTGTACAACACCCTGACCCATCTGAGGGATACCAACCACTACATGCAGTACCCGGTGGTGCGGTACGAGACCCGCACCTTCACGCTGCCCAACGGCGAGACCAACTTCGACAAAGCCGACATCTTCGAACAACGGATTCCCAACCGCGTGTTCGTGTATTTTCTGGACAGTCGAGCCTTCAACGGCACGATCGGTTACTCACCGTTCGCTTTCCGGACGTTTGGCGTGGAATGGATCAAGCAGTTGATCAACGGGGAAGAGTACCCGCATACCAATACTTTGGAACTGCAACACGACAATACCAGCAAAGACTACGATGGGTATCATCGCTTCTTGTACGACACGGGGGCTTTGAAGAGAGGCAGAAAACCGTTGGTGAGACCCGAGGATTGGGGGTATCACAAGAACTGCACCATCTTTTGCTTCAACAACGTGGAGAGCGGAGATGCCGACAGTCGCTTCATGAATCCGCAGAACCAGGGCAATCATCGCATCCAAGCCAGGTTTAATGCGGGCATAGGCCACGCCATCACCATCTGCGTGACGGGTGAATTCGAAAACGTCATGAAGATCACGCGGGAAGGGGGTGTCCTTTACGAAACCTATAATGGCATGTGAACGTCCGCTCCGACGACAGAAGAGACATGGAGTTCGTGGCGACCACGACGCAACAATTGGAGACGTTGGCGCAACACGACGCTCGGTTGCGACCCTACTTTGCGGGGGTCTTTGCCAGCGATGCCTTACCCTCGTCGCCGTCGAAGGCGCATCCTCAAGGGTACATCGTCAATGTGGATCGTCGGAAGGAACAGGGTTCGCATTGGTTGGGGGTGTGGACGGAAGACGAGACCTGCGAAATCATGGATAGTTTTGGGATGAACGTGACTCGGTACGACATACCCTGGTTCGAAAAGTGGACGCGAGACCATTTCTGGGCGGTGCGAGAAAGTCGCAAGACCTTGCAGGCCATCGACAGTCAGAGCTGCGGCATGTACGCATTGGCTTTTCTCATCGTTCGTGCCACGGGCATCTCCATGGACGGGTTCTTGTCCATGTTCACCACTCACGATTACGTGAAGAACGATCACAGGATTGCTCAATGGTTCAAGAAGACGGTGAAAGACGCGTTGGTGTGGGAAAGAATGAAACGCGAACAACCCGCTCTTTTCCAAGGCAATACCGTTCCGGTACGGTTATTGGACATGCGCGCCATGTGGCGATCGTTGGACGAGGAAGAGTGCGGCGATACGGTCTTTTGAGAGATTTTTCCCACAAGGATAAGCTCGTCAGCAAGAAGGAACATATAAGGCACGTCTTCCCTCCCGTCAGGTGCAAGGGTGGAGACACTCGGGAGGTGGTGTTCTTTGTAGACGGGTTGGCAGTCCACCCGTAGAGAATATGGAGTTCTGTCATTAAAGAAAGTCTTGTTAAGTTCACGCCACTCGTCTCTGCCTCATTCATTTTGACTTTGCACTTGCCGCGAACACAACCCAAATGGCCAGGCGCGTGCCTTTGACGACTTTGAATGAGGAGGCAACGTTGTTGGGACAAGCGATGGGAGAAGCATTTGGGCAGGGTGGACTAACAGCAGGACAATCACGCTTCGCCGAAAAGATTCATGACCTTGAGCAAAGGCATTCCCGAAAGAGATCACGCAAGACGAAAAAACGTCGAGCCCTCGGCGTGAAGGATTATCTGACGTTGAATAGTTTCCTGCGCAAAGTACCCGTGGAACATCGTCGGTATCGTTTACCCATCACCCGCGGCATGACCATGACGTCTTACTTGCGTCGATTAGGGCAGAAATTGGGGTGGACCCGCGTGAAATTGGATCATTTGCTTTGGAGTTGAAGGCATGAAGACCACACCGCGACGTAAGGTCCGGACGAAGAGAAAGAGGAAGAAGAAGAACCAACGCGGTGGGGCCCGGTATCGTCGGAAACCGACCTTGGTCGATAAGATCGCCGAAGGCGCGAGTATGGTCCTGTCCGGACCCGCTCCTAGCTTTGGGTCCCTGGGGTTGTTGTTGGGGAAACAAGCCTTCAAAGGCATAAAGGACAACGTCCAACATTACCGCAACCGCAGGTGAAAGAAAAAAAAGAAATTAGGACGGACCCCCGTGCCATTGGATCATTTGGCTTCGGAGTCGAAGGCATGAAGTTCTTCAAGACACCGTGCAGCGTGTTGATTGCCGGACCGTCCAATTGCGGTAAAACGGTGTTCGTTTCCAAACTCCTCCACGATGCGACGCATTATTTTCAAGGGTTGAAACCCAACGTGCATTATTGTTACGGGGCCATGCAAGACAAATTCCAGGAGATGGCCAAGACGTGCAAACCCAAGATCCATTTTCACGAAGGTGTGCCGACGGTAGAGGATTTGGACCAGTGGTTCCGTCCGACGGGAGGTGGATTATTGGTGATGGACGATTTGATGGACGAGTGCGGGAACGACAAGACGGTCATGGACATTTTCACCAGACATTCTCATCACCGCAACGTCTCGGTGATCTACATCACCCAAGATCTTTTTCCCACCGGTAAATTCGCCAAGACCATCTCGAGGAACGTGCATTACATCGTGGCCTTCAAGAACCCGCGCGATACGGTGGGCGTACGCACGGTGGTATTACAAGCGTTTCCTAAGAACTGGAAGGATGTCATGACGGTCTTTCAAAAAGCCACGAGTCGACCCTACGGTTATTTGGTGATGGATTTTCACGCGCAAACGCCCGACGATCATCGCCTGTGGACGCACATCTTAAAAGAGAAAGGCACCTACCCTAGACTTTACAAACCCAAGAAGACGTCGTCGTAGAAGCATGAGTTCGTTCGACGCCGCACGCGAGACGGAAAGACAACGACGTCTGTCGACTCCGCGCGTGACGCCTTTCCACTCGCAATTGGGAATAACCCACGGTGCAGAGGATCTCACGTTCGATCCGGACGATGTGCTTTCGGACCTCTTTCCCCATGCCGTCATTTCGTCGTCGTCGCCCCTGACACGAGACTCGACGGACAACATCGGGGTGACCTCCGCCTTACAGACCACGTCTCTTTCTCCCGTGCCTATCCGCGCGGGTCCTGCACCCCCCATCGGCGTCTCTCCGAGGGGAGCGACCGTCCACATACCGGTCGGAGCCGCGGGATCGACCACCGTCACCAGTGCGTCGGCACCTCGGTCCAGTGCGTCGGCACCACCGTCCGGTGCCGTGGGAGCCGCGTCCTCGTTACCGTCCGATGGAGTGGCACGAGCCAGAGCGGCCAGCAACGCTCGTCGATTTGGGGACCCACCGGCTCGTTTGAGAGCTTTGGTCGAGCGACAGAATAGACGTCGTCGAACGGGGGCCATGACCAGGACGACCGCGACCACCACGAGCCGACGAGGACGTCCCAGAGATTCGGACGATTCGTTGGGAACGCCACGACGCTCTCCTCCCAGTTGGAGTGCACCTAGCCCGACGACCAGTGCACCGGGATCCGTCGCTGCCAGTCGTCATACTCCTCCGACACCCGGGTCGGCCGCTAGAGTTCCGACACGCAGTCTGAGAAGAAATTACGACAGAGTCGTGGAAGGACAACGTCGTAGGATCGGACGTCGCGGGGCTCATTCGGTGACCGAGACGCATACCACGACCATCGTGTATAAGGACGGACGACCACCCGAAGTGCATCGCAATTCGTCGAGACACACGACACCGAACACATCGAATCAATCCGGCAGTGGAAAATTGTTACCTTTGGAGTGGTTCGTGGAATAGAGAGACATGCCCAAGACCGGTAGACGCAAACGAAGAAGAAGAAGACGAGGTCAAAGAGGTGGTGCGATCCCAGCGGCCGCAGTGGTCATTCCGGTTTTGAAAGCCTTGGGGAAAGCAGCGGCCGTGGGCGTGGCAGGGTCGGTGGCCAAAGCGGGGGCCAAGAAAGCCCTGACCGCTCTGAAGCGCAAAGCCATGAGCGCCCTCAAACGCAAAGCCAAGGGCACAGCGCGATCGGGATTGAAGAAAACGACGCAAGCCTTGGACGGTTGGATCTCCAGACGATGAAAACGGGAACGCACTGTCTACGAGGGGTCACTCCACAAGCGAACATGCCTAAGCAAAGAGTGACGCGACGACGGACGACTCGTCGACGAGGTGGTAGTACAAAGAAGAAGACAACAACGACGAAACGTCGCAAGCAGCGTGGTGGTACGATGCCTTTTGTGGTGGATTTCAAGAAAGGGTTCGAAATCATCAAGGATCCCAAAGTATGGAAGCCCATAGACGAGAAGAAGGCCAAACAGACCATGGCGCGCATGAAACGAGAACACCGAGCGAGCGGAAGCCGGGATTCTTTCGAATCGTGGGCCCAAAAGAAAGGCTACGCCAAGAGAGCTGACGCGTGTACCATCATGTAAAAAGGCCGGGAGAAGGGTCCGCTCCCTTCATTCGTGCGGAAACCATGGTGGTGACAAGATCTCAGTTCCAACGTGCATTATACAAGGTCATCGAGGACGAATTGGAGCACACGCCTCGATATACCGCCCGACATGATTTTTTAGACGATCTCTTGTATCTACTCGACAAAGGGATATCGTACGACAAGTACGCCCGCGGTCGAGAATCGGAGTTCCCGCACTTGCTGCGTAGTATGGAAGAGGACGCGGATCGTCAAGTCAGGGGAGTTCACGACCTCATGCAAATTTTCAAGAATGCTGGGATGACGATAAAAACGTACCACGACCCACCCTCCCTCTCAGACGACAATGAAACGCATTCGACGACAGTGGGGATTCCTGAGGTCTCTCTTGGACGAGGCCAAACATCAGACACGTAAAGACATTTTGCAACATGCCAACAAAGATCAGATCAACGCCGTGAGCGAGATCGTGATGAACACGTTGCGCGGTAATCACGCGGTACCTCCGTCGGTCGTGGCTCGTCTCCGCAGGTACAAAACACCCTTGCGACAGTTGGTCCGACGCAAAGACAGCGTGTTGAAGAGACGCAAGGTTCTCCAAGCGCAAAAGGGGAGTGGATTTTGGCAAGCGTTGAAGCAGACATGTCATTACCTCACTTGATCGATCTCCTGAAGGAGAGTAATCTGAAAATCAGTCACTTGCAAGCCCAGTTGGAGAAGAGAACCGACGAGAACCTGAAACTGACCATTCTCGTTCATCGTTTAAAAGGAGTTTTGTTGTGTCCGAGGTGTCGTTTGGTGTGGAACGATCCCCGAATAGAAGAAAAGGGAGTGTGCGACGCCTGTCGGCTCATTCTGGAGACCTACGCGTGCGATGGAAGAGTTCATTCTGGTCCCTGCCAGTGAAGACCCTCAGACCGTAGCTCAAGTGAAAGCGGATTTGACGGAAAATGCCGCTCTCACCAACGCTGCTCGATTGGGAGCCAAGAAACGACGTCTCTTGCGCGATCCCACCTTGACGCCGGACGAGAAGATGGCCAAACTGTTACCCGTATCGCGCGCTTTCGCTCGAGCGTCCAACAAGATAAGACAATTCAATCTACCCAGCTCCACCGGTGCGCAAGAGGAAGAGGACCCCTTCGAGGGGGACGAACTGGTGACCCCTTCCCTTCACAAGTGGATGAAACGAATGGTCCGCGCTATGGGTCCGTCCAAGTCGAGTGCGACACCTGCGCCCGGTCAGACCGACGTCACACCCAAACGCAGACCGTCACTTCCGCCCAAACCAAAACGCAAACCCAGACCGCTGACCTTTGGCGAAGACGACGAACCGTTTCCACCACCACCACCACCCCTTTCCCCTCAGCCGGGTCCGAGTGGACGCGATCCCAGTCCCTTTCCCTTCCACGATGAGGATTTCGCCGATGCCATCAAGAAATTGAAACCGACTCCCAAACCCAAAGGCAAAGGCAAAGGCAAAGGCAAAGCCCCCATGGAGTCGATCATGGAACGTGCCCTCCGGGAGAAGTTCAAGGGGACAAAAGGCAGTGACACGGACGAGGACGACTCAGATTGGGACGGTAGACGACCGTTACGGAACTTACGACCGTTACCTCACCGCACGAAACAATGGGAAGAGTGGTCGGACGGCGACGGGTGGTGAGACGTTCCAAACGTAAGCGGGGGCAGAGAGGACGCGGTCTGGACGTGCAGAAATGGTTGGGAAAGACCGGCCTCGAATTTCATTGGCCCGGGTATCAGTACATGGGACCGGGTACGCATCTCAAGAAACGTCTAGCCCGAGGGGATCCTGGGATCAACCGATTGGATCGCATTGCCAAGCAACACGACATCGATTACGACAAGGCCAAGTCGTTGAAAGACAAGCATGCAGCCGACAAGAAAATGATCGAAAAGATCAAGAATTTACCGGGCAAGAAGACGTGGACGGAAGCCATCGTCAAAAACATCATGCACGCTAAAGTAAAACTAGGTTTATGAGTTCAATAAAAAACACACACGACGTGCATATGTGTGGTCATTGACTTTCTTGACATTTAAAGGCGGGGGTTGAAAAACCCCCTTGGGTCTTGTCCGTGGGGCGGTCCGGGTCGTCAGGGTGAAGTTCCTCGGCAGATAGGGCACTGGCACGGCGAGTGCGGTATGACTCTCTTTTGTCGGCAATGCGGGCAGCGGGGTATCACTCCGTCCGGCGTGTGATCCAGGATCTGCCTCGCGCACGGCTCGTGGATCGGCACACCGCAGCAGGCCATCTTCCGGGGGCGAATGGGTCCTCCACGGTACATGGGTCCTTTGTACTTTTCTAGGCAAATGACACAACGGTCATTGCTTAAAGGCGTGGGAGCCAACTCCCACATTTCACCATCAATCATAACGCGTTCTTTTGACATCTTCGAAGACTCGAGATGAAGTGAAAATGGCGGTCCTCGCACTCGTCCCTTCTTATACACTCTGGGTTCTGACGTCACATTGCCATGCCAACCCTCGTTTCGCATGTTAGGGGGATACCCCCCCATCCCCCCATTTCAGACTCTGACGTCCAATCCATCGCCATGGTGACGTGACGTCACATTGCCATGCCAACCCTCTGCTTTCACGCTATTGGAGGGATACCCCCATTCAGACTCTAACGTCCAATGAGACACGACGGTGACGTCACAAAATGTTCAGCGCATATAAGACCCGGCGCGTACGAGAGAGCACTCATTTTTTCCTGTGTGCGCTCTTGCAAGCAGTAGTAGTTGACCATCATCATCATGGATTGGACCGACCACGTGACAGACGAGGAATTAAATGAAATGATGGACATGGTCGAGGCCAGCAATCAAACAGGTGGGAATTTGTTCGATTTTCATCTCGTGCCCACCGCTCCGCGCCAACGCTGGAGAAACGTGGCGGACAGACGCGTGTTCGATGCCACCCTGACGCACCGTCGAGACCCGACCCGGAACGATAATTTGGGGGAAGAATTAACGGGTGCCCTCCACCGTGCCGTGATGGATCAAATCCGAGCGGACCCTACCATCGAGCCTCACCACCGCCTGCACTTTGTGTTGCAGACCACCACGGATACCTTTCGTCATCCCTTCCAGTCGGCCACCTTCACCGTCCAAGAGTTCCGAGACGGCAGCGATCGATTGAACACTTACTTGCACACGTTGGCGGGCAAACTCAATTCCAATGAGTCTTTTGATGCAGACACGCCCCTGCATACGGAACTGACTTTCATCCGTACACCCGCTCCCGGTCGAGGAAACGGCAAACGTTATCGTGCCGCTACCGCTGCCGTCAAGAAAATAGACAAACGGTGTATCGTCACCATCAAAAATGACGATGATCTGTGTTGCGCGAGGGCCATCGTCACCATGCAAGCCCTGGCCGACGAAGGTGCACGCGGTCCCAACTACCGCAATCTCGGAAAAGGTCGTCCCTTGCAAGCTCGATTGGCTCGTGAACTCCATCGTTTGGCGAGTGTCCCCGAAGGTCCCTGCGGTTTGGACGAGCTGGCCAAGTTCCAAGCTGCCCTGCCCGGCTACCAGATCAAGGTGATGACCGTCGACCCTCCCTACAGTATAATTTACAAGGGTCCCACTGAGTCCGACAAGCTCATCTTACTGGTCAAGTCGGCCAGTCATTACGATGGTTGCAACTCGTTCTCCGCCTTCCTGTCTCGCTCCTACTATTGCCACGAGTGCGACCGCGGCTACAACATAGAGGATTACACCCATCATCCGTGCGAGGGCAAGTGGTGTGGTGCATGCCGCACCAAGAACTGTTCCGATCACGTGTCCGCCAAACGGACGACGAGACATCCTCGCCCCACCGTCCCTTGCAATCTCTGCCATCGTTCGTTCTTTGGGGATGCGTGTCTGGCCCAACACTACCAGGGTACCGCCAACCGACGCGCCTCGACCCTCTGTCATACCTTGAAAAAATGTACCACCTGTCAGAAGGAATACGACGCGGGAGGCAAACATCCGAAGCACAAGTGCGGGTGGTCCGAATGCCCTTACTGCACCAAACGCGTGAAGGTGTCCGACCACCGATGTCACATCCAACCCGAAGGCGAGGATTGCGATGCTCCGCGTCTCAAGACCGTTCCCCTGAACAGCGTGGGCACTCGGGCCGTCGTCTCCATGAACGTCGAAGAAGGCACGGCTCGTGTGGAACGTCAGCCGCCTCTCCTGGTCTACGCGGACTACGAGGCCTACACCACCACCGACGGAGAGCAGATCCCCATCCTGATTTGCGCCGAGTCCGAGGAGGAGGAGCAGACACATTCCTTCTACGGAGTGGACTGTACCTCGGAGTTCTTCGACTACCTCGACGAACTGTGCGTGGATGAGGACGGGGACGACCGTTCTGTCATCATCCTCTTTCACAACTTCAAGGGGTACGACGGGATGTTCGTTCTCAAACATCTGTACCGGACTCACCGCGAAGTCACCGATCAAGTCACCGTGGGGGTCAAGATCTTCTCTCTCCGCTCCGACCTGCTGACGTTCAAGGACTCCTTGTGTTTCCTGCCCATGCCCCTCAAGAACTTTCCCGCCACCTTCGGATTGACGGAGTTGCAAAAAGGGTACTTCCCCCATCTCTTCAACACCCTGCCCAACCAGGACTACGAGGGACCCATGCCGGCTGCCGAATACTACGATCCGGATGGGATGTCATCCAAGGCCAAGGCTGCCTTCCAGACCTGGTACGACGACCAAGTCCGTCGCGGGCACGTCTTCAACCTTCGTAGGGAGATGGAAGCGTACTGCATCTCGGACGTCAAACTTCTCAAGGGCGGGTGTCAAAAGTTCCAGGAGGAGTTCTACGCCGAAGCCGAGTTTCGTCCCATGGAGAAATGCATTACCATCGCCTCGGCCTGTCATCGTTTCTGGCGCAAGAAACTCCTGAAACCCGACACCGTGGCCGTCGAACCCCCTCGCGGTTGGCACGGGGCACGCTCCAACCAGTCCTTCAAGGCCTTGCAGTGGTTGGCATGGCAGGAATCCCAGCGTCGGACCCTGCACCGAGAGGAGAACGCGCCGGAGGTTCTGGAAGAGGAAGAGATGATGGCAGCGGCCTACCCCGACACGCCCGTAGCTGGAGTGACTTGCGATTTCATTCGTCACGCCAACAACGGTGGTGAAGTGCGGTTAATCGGACGTTATCTAGTGGACGGTTACGACTCCTCCAAAAACACTGTGTACGAGTTTCACGGTTGTCTGTGGCACGGTTGTACGTCCTGCTTTCCCGACCGTACCTCCAAATCCAAACTCCACCCCGACCGCACCTTTGGCGAGATGAGGGAGGCCACCCGCGCCAAGGAGGAGGCTTTGCGTGCTGCCAGTTACACCCTGGTCGTGGAGTGGGAGTGCGAGTGGGACCGTCGCGTCAAGACGAACGCCGACCTCCAGACCTTTCTGATCGACCTGCAACTCGTGTCGCCCCTGGCACCCCGAGACGCCTTCTTCGGTGGGAGGACCAATGCGGCCACGCTCCACTACCAGGTCGATCCCACGGTGGGAGAACAGATCCGTTACGTGGACGTCACCTCCTTGTACCCCACCGTCAACAAGTACGACGAGTACCCCGTCGGTCATCCCACCGTCCTCACACGACCCGAGGACCAGGACATTGGTCATTACTTTGGACTGGCCAAGGTGGACGTGGTGGCGCCCCGCGGTCTCTACCATCCCGTCCTGCCTCATCGCAGTGGTGGTAAACTGACCTTCCCACTCTGTCGTACCTGTCTGGCGGAAGAAATGCCCAAACCCTTGCACGACCGTTCCCATCAATGCTCCCACGACGACGACGACCGTCAATTCACCGGAACGTGGTGCACGCCCGAACTGGTGGAGGCAGTGGAGCAAGGGTACCGCATCGTGAGGATCCACGAGGTGTGGCATTTCCCTCAGCGACGCCGCGGTCTCTTTGCCGAGTACGTCAACACCTGGCTGAGGCTCAAGCAGGAATCCTCCGGCTATCCCGCCTGGGTGCAGACGCCCGAGCAAAAACTACAATACGTCGTCGCTTACCGTGAGCGGGAAGGTGTGGCTCTCCAACCAGACCTCATCCGCAAGAATCCCGGTCGCAAGCAGACCGCCAAACTGGGTCTCAATTCCTTTTGGGGCAAGTTCGGTGAAAATCTCCTCAAGTCTTCCACCCGTGCCGTCTCCACCCCCGCCCAACTCTTCGACATCGTCTCTGACCCGCTGGTCCACGTCAACGCCGTCCGGATCTGCACCGAGGACAAGTTGGAGGTCGTGACGACCCCCCTGAAGGACGATCTTCTTGACAACGGGAAAATCAATATCTTCGTGGCGGCCTTCACCACTTGCCATGCCCGTCTTCGTCTGTACGCTCATCTCCAGACCTTGGGCGAACGGGCCCTCTACTTTGACACGGACTCTGTCATTTACCGTTGGCAGCCCGGACAGTCGGAGATTCCTCTCGGAGACTACCTCGGCGAGATGACCGACGAATTGGAAGGAGGCGACTACATCATCGACTTCACCTCGGCCGGTCCCAAAAATTACGGGTACAAGACCCAACAAGGCAAAGTCTGTTGCAAGGTGCGAGGTTTTTCACTCGGTTCCGTACGTGGTTCCTCCCAGCTGAACTACGACGTGATGCGCGCCAACCTGATGGACGAATTGCGAGATCCTCGGGACCAAAGGCGTGACGTGCCCGTGGTGAATCCTCACTTCTTCACCCGGGACCCAGCCACCAAGACCATCACCGTAGCACCGCGCACCAAACAGTACGGTCTCGTCTTCGACAAGCGCGTGGTGGATCCTGTCAGTTTCAAATCGTACCCCTACGGTTACGGATCCACCGACGACGACGACGAAATCGCACGTGATGCGGCCGTGCTGACATCGCTGTTGTCGGACTCTTCGGACGAGGAACTGTGAACATTGAACTGTGGTTTTGTTTTTCCTGTTTGCCTTGTTGTTGACCACTTTTTTCCAAAAAAACAATCAAGGAGCTGCTGTCATTTGTAAATTTTTTATTTGTACATATTAAAACTTTGTCATTTTTCCACTTTTCCGTTTTTTTCATTCATTTCCTGGGGGTTTTCTCCTTATTTGGGGGTGAGCGCCATCTTTGCCATACACCAGGCGCGGTTTCTCAGCAACGTGTCCGCCATGAGGCGCGGTTATCAGGGCCGAGTCAGCCATCTTGAATATATTAGCAACTCGCAACCTGATTGGTCGAATCGTATCACGTGGTATACAATACTCGATCCTGATTGGTTAGGGGCCATATAAGCCACTTATACTACTGTGAACCATGTTTTTCTCTGAATCCTTTGCTGCAGTACTTACATGTGTATTTTTTGCCATGACTTATATACTGTATGAAAATTCTATTTTTGGATTTTGAATTTAGATGTGTATTCCAAGCTATTTCATTTCTACGTTTCAGTTATGACGTTAAAGTGGTAGAAACTGAAATTCCTACCATCAAAGCAAGGAGTATTGCTGTCGCAACAGCGGTAAGCGTTAATTAATATTCAATTTCGTGACGATTCCAGTGTTCTCACTAGACTACGCCATTGCGGGATTCTCGCCCATTTTTAGCAAACTAGCGCACTGCAAAAGCCCTTACAAGGGAACCTCAGGACACTGGATGTAAGCAAATATTAGTTTGCTAAATGAGTAACGAAATCAAATGCGGTTGTAAAAAGACAGCAGCCCAAATAAAATGCAAATTACAATTAGACTGCGAGATCCCTTGTAAACCAACGATCAACTTTGCTTTTCAAGTCCGCTATCTTGAATTGTCACGAATGCTTATGAATAATAAGTGCTTAGCTTGTTCTTGAAGAGAAGTATCCACTAGACAGGATGGAAAAGCTACGGGCAAGTTTTATACTGATATGTTTTCTTATCTTCTATAACTGGCAGCAGTTGCACTGACTCTCCCTGTTCACACAGCTGATTTTGAATGAGGGTTTAGTCTCCAACTAAAGAACTGTGAAAGAAACCGACTTTTACCAGAGAGGCTTTTGAGGCTTTTGCAGAACATGGAGAGCAGCAAAGTCCAGAATGTTTTTTTCGAATAGCAAGAAATGAATGAACATTGTATATCAGTAGCCGTAGTTAATTCTTTCACTGCTCTGTGTAGGACCACGAATTTGTTTAAGTTGGCGAGTAATGTCTTAGAAAGCGACTACATATAACACCCCAGTGACTGAGAGTCTCAAAAACTACGATCTCAAAACCTAAAAACCTTTTTGGAGTGACGCAAAGCGGAAAGATGAAGAAGAATCTCTTTCCTCAATACCCGGCGTTGTCTTTCTATAACAAAAAAATACTGATGCAATCGGCAGCTCTTGGAAGTACTTGGTGACAGTAACAAAGTGCCGGCAACAAATCCTCGAAACCTTACCTCGCCAGAGCTCGATAACTAAGACCGACCGAAAGCTAGATGTATGTTATACTGTAATTACTTCGTTAAATTGGTTTATTGCCGACTGAATTGATATAATGAACTTTATTTGAGCGTCAGCTCAAACACTTAATTGTGAACACTATAAAGAGGAACATTAAATAACGGAGGCAGGTTCCATTCTCTCTTTCCCCATGCACAGGCCTTTTGCTCTCCAAAGGTCTCGACGATTTATTTTGGGCATTTTACCGTTACTGCAGATACTTTAACAGGGGGGAAGACGACTGACAGCCGACGATTGTTTCAATTTTTTTTTGATAGCTAGAC
>CAOKRL010000004.1:77500-83447 GCA_948470475.1 Galaxea fascicularis
TCTAAGACATTTTCTGATATTTTCTGATGTATTGAGGTATCAATTACAATAGTTTGGTGTCTAACTTGTTGCTGAATATCGAACATACGGCCAGTACTAGTGCGGTTTTTGGTTTTGTTTTTTGGCTACTTTTGCCGTTTAGAAAATGGAAGAATTTTATACGGTTTAGTTAAAAACATACTGTAACTGTATTGTATTTACTAATTTTGCACCACACAAAATTATATCTGTTCTTTTCCAAATCTCAGCCTCTGGTTTATTAAAGTGTTCTTAAAATTGTGCAAATTTCAGCCTCGATATATTCTGATATAAAAAGGACTGTATTGTTAAACAAACTGCCAACTTAAATCAAGCCAGTGCACAAACGTTTCAAGCTACCTTTTTGTTACTTCGACCATGTTCTTTATAATCTGTCCAAGTCGTCCCATCTGTGGATGACTGTAGGGTGTAGGTCTTCACCCACTGATTTGCTTGTGAATTCCCCTGAGTGGACACAGCACAGATGATGTAAAGTGTCTGTAGATTAATCTGTAGATATGGATTACTGTCACTTGTGGACGCACACCATGATGATCCTGCCGTGTAGTTCAATCGGGCATTACTGGCTGGTGTGCTGGCATTATGCTCAGATGAAGAAGTTAGGTAAACAGATCCATCCGCTATTCCCACAGCATCCTGTTCGCATGACGCTAAAGGAGCAGAAAACATTTACAGACGTTTTTTTAGGTAAAATTCGTGAAAAGGCCGCAGTCTTTCTAATTATGGTATAAATAAATTTATATTGCTCGTGGCACGATAGTGATCAGTAAATTAAGTATCATCAAGATACAGTAGAAGATCGTGTATCAAGAACAAGTGGCAAGTAGGATATTCCAGGGTATGCCGTTACATGTAGACGTCATGTCAATTCTCCTTGCGAAAAAAAAATAACCCAGAGAGTTGTCATTTACGAAATAGATGTGCTTCGGGGTGCACAAAATTGTCATCAGCAATAACTTGTAACGGAAGAGAGAAGCAAATTATATATAATTCAGCACGAAAACTTGGTCACTTTTTGAGCAAAAGGACTGAAAAAAATTAGAAGAAAAACTTTGTAAAGAAAGCTTGCTTAGAGGTGACTCTGACGGTCATAAAAAGTGTCTAGGGAGAGGTTGGCAAGTTTTGCAAGTCGAATATAATTCGTCAAGTGATAAAAAATAGAGAAAATGCTCAATATTCAGCCTCCAAAAGGCATTAAAATTAGAAAATTAGGTTACGAAGAAAGTCATGGCTGTACGCATGTGGAAGCAGAGCCAGTTACGAAACTGAAAGCAATCACAATCAACGACCCGGAATTAGTTTCGAACTGCTTAATTAACATTTGCAAATTTACCGCTTGCAGTCTTAAAACTTTACCGTAAGCCCCGAAACAAATATAAATTTCCTATTTAAATACTTTAATGAAAAGTTAAGTATCTCAGGCAAGCCAATTATGACATGCCAGCTAGTGTATGAAAGAGAATTAGGCAATAAGGTTCTAAGAGGAAGCACTGAATACTATAAATAATTAATGTTGAAGCTGATCGCGAAGACCGACGAAGCTCTGTATCTTAAAGATTTATGCTTAAATTGAATCAACTTTGCTGTGCTAAGAACTCAGCATTGTTTACTGTATTCTTTCGTGAATGTAAAACACTTGTTGTGTGGTGATCAACTAAAAGAAACACAGGAACAGAAATGTGTAGTGCCGAAATGTTAACATACAAGCTAATACATTATATGCGATACATCAACTTCTAATTAATTTACCTGAAGCACTGGTGAGTTTTATGGCAGCTAAAGCCAATACCACAACCAAGCCAACGTTTTTCTCAGTTTTCATTGCGGTTGGGATGCAAAGTGACACCGAAAATGATATGACTCTTACGTAAGAAGTAGTTTCGATCCTTCTACAAAATCATTCCTGACCGCGAGAGCGTGACTTCAGTCACAGTTGTTTTGGCACAATGGGAATAACTCCAGTTATAATACAAGCCGAGAAATTTCGGAGATTTGATTGGTTGATAGTATCGCTATTTCCGCGTAATAGTGGTATTAGGCTCTTGCCGATTGTGCTAGCATAATTTTTGGCATAATCTGAGGAATTGAGCATAATTTTTGCCCTTTTTCCAAAAGTAGCACTGCTAGCATAATCCGTATATTTTCTTGTCTTAATAGCACAATTTTAGAATAATTCAAGAAAACGAAGATCTCAGCTACTAAGAACGTAGATTACTATTAACAGTTGCTTCCACTCCTATTTTTCGATTTTTTTTTACTTGTGTTGAGATACCGCGGGAATTCGATGAAACGGAACCGGAAGTCTGTGTCTCGGTCCCAGACTCCTTAGTCTTTCTCCCAGTGCTCGTTTCAAAATGGCGGCCGCCACGCCAAGCCAGTCAAGTGCAGTGAACTTACATCCAGATAGTTTACAAGGTTGCGAGAACAGAGAGGATAGACCAAAGCCTGCACAACTTGCCCGGGATAGACGCCTCGAATCAACCACTGGAAAATACAAGAGGAGGGGGACGAGTTTGTGCACAGAATAATTTTTTAAAAAAGTAGCATAATTTTGAAAAGCGAGCATAATTTGAGCATAATTTGGGCAAAAAACGAGCACTGCCACTAGCATAATATGCCACTTTTACTAGCACAATCGGCAAATGCCTAAGTGGTATAACAGCAAAAAAATGGATGGTATAACAAAGTTACCATGACAACACTGAACACAATGACGTTTTTGCTTTTGTTTTCAAAAAAATGGCGGCAAGATTCCGGGCAATTTCCGGGGAAGAAATACAACAGCTTGCCGAAAAAGCAGTAAACAAAAATACAAACAAAATAAGGTCTCTTGTGCGTTACCGAAAATTTCTCGGCTCTCGTTATAAACAAAACAAATTACAGTAAACAAAAATGCAAACAAAATAAGGTCTCATGTGCGTTACCGAAAATTTCTCGGCTTCCATTATAAACAAATAATAGCATGACCTGTACGTGGTATTTTGCAATAATACCGGCTCGTAATATTTCAAAATTCTCCAAATACCACTCGCCGCTTCGCGGCTCGTGGTATTTTGGACAATTTTGAAATATCACTCGCGGTATTATTACCAAATACCACTACAGGCCATGCTATTACCTATACTAATTGCTGGAGTGATGACTAGCGGGACTGCGTGAAAGCTCAATCCCATTGCACCTTTAGCTGTGATTGGGTGTGGTAGATTGGTGGATTGTGCAGTTCTTGACAACGTTAGCCAGAATGCATAGCTTGAAAATAAAATACCAAACAAACAAAAAATTCGTGAAATAAAAACAGCTTTAACTATAATGAGTACTAGTTCCTCCTCCCTAAACAACAACTGGACTGAGTTATTTGAATTAGTTAGGTAGGTGCGTAGTCACAGCTGTATCCCTCGCTGGTATGTGTTACAGAAATGAAATGAACAATGATCCTCGCAGTTGTGAACACAATTTATACCATTTAATAACGAAGCCTGAAAAGAAAAAGGGCTTCAACGCGGTTTGAACCCGTGACTTCGCGATGCTGGGAGAACTTATCTGAGCTGCAGCGTCTTCGCGTCCACAAAGGCATTACAAAATGGCTGTCATAAGAAATGTGTCAAGCTAGCTTGGCTGCGGTTCCTAATGAAATACGTCAACGAGCCAGAAGAACGTTATCGGAGGCTAGGGGTGAGTCGCTGTTCAGGAGAGCCTCGTGGAAAGACTGGGTTCGGATCTATCTGGTTCTTCCGAGGAGAGGAAATTAATATGAGTGGCATGGCTCAACGAATGAGCACAAGACTGCAATCAATGACTTCTCGAACCAAATTTAGACCTGGCACACGAGCGCAGGTCGTGAGCAATCTGAGGCCATGTCCACATTGATGCGTTTTTGTTTGAAAACGCATTGATATGTATGCGTTTTGGCCTCCCGTCCACACTGATACGCTCGAAAACGCTAAGCGTTTTCATCGAAAACGGATCCTTTTGAAAACGCTGTTGAAAGTGAATCGTATTGAAAACGCTACGGCATCCGTATCAGTGTGGACGCAGATCAATCGATACGTTTTTACACCTATCGAAAACGCATTCAAACAAAAACGCATCAGTGTGGACATGGCCTGAAACTCTCTCGGCAACAACGTGGACGAACTGAGGCGGTAATAACTCTGGAATTTTCTTCAAAGAAACTGACATCCACTTGCAGGAAATACTTGAGAGGTTCTGAAATCGCATCTGTTGACCATGGACGATTACTCCCCTCCAAAGTGCGATCGAGACAGCAGAAGCATTTGTAACTAAGGGTGGTATGGTTGACTTCAGCCGATGGCCAACGAAATTAGCTTGTGTGGTGTACATTGGGGCTGTGAGGGGCAATGGAGTCCAAATGGCTGCCCAGGCACTATGGTGTCCAGACGCCGACACTTTTGCAGCTGCAAGTTTCAGGGATCAGTCAGTGTGTGGGATGGCAGTTGTGATAACAACGCCAACATAGTTATATATCAGGGAGACGATGTAGTAACCTTATCTGCAGTCTGTCCACTTTGAATTAGATATATAATTGCCCCAAATTTAGTAGAAAAAACGGTTCTGAAGAGGTGTCGCAAAACAATCACGCCATCAGTCATGGCTTTTTACCGAATTTAACGGAGACAGGTTCCATTCTCTGTTTCCCCAGGCACATGCAACAAGTCAGAGACAAGGTATGTTCAAGTTCACACTGCAACCAGGTGGACAATCAGACATGGTTTGATGCTACTCTGGTTTGAAGTTTGATGAATGTAACTTAAAAAGTTACAATTCACGACCCAACGTTTCGACACTCCTGTCTAGTGTCTTCATCAGGGGTGATCTAGTGTTGCAAAAAGGAGCCTTTTATACGCTTACTAATTAACGACCTTTTGTTTTGATGAGGTGTAAATAGGTGTCAGGTAAAAGGCCGCCATCGTCACGGTTTAAAGGAGCGTGGGCGGAGTTGATGTGCCAAGCTTCCAAACAAAGCCGTTGATGGTACCGCCGGTTAGTGGTGATAATTTTGGAATTATCCCACGCTATTGTATGGTTGGTTTGGCAAGCATGTTCCGACAAAGCGGAATTGTCCTTTTTGCAAAGAAAAACTGCTTTTTGATGCTCTTTTAAACGCGTGCCAAGCTGACGCTTGGTCTGTCCGATGTACTCATGATCACAGTCATTGCAAGGAATAGAATAAACAGCGTCAGTTCGTTGTTCTTTCAACACAGGATCCTTAGGTTTGGCAAAAATATGACTCAACGTCTGAAAAGGTTTTTGTGCAACTTTGACATTGTGGCTAGTCAAAACTCTCTTAATGGGTTCTGTAACACCGCGGATGTACGGGATGACGGCAAAACCTGTAGCCGAAACCTCGTCCCCGGAGGTGTTAAGAGAAGGAGTAACTGGTTTTAAGCAGTTACGTAGGAAAGTGTTTGGATAGCCATTGACCTTTAGGACGTCAAAAACATATTTTCGCTCTTTGGCCCTAGAATCACATGAAGATGGCAAACAATCAGCCCTCGTGAGCAAAGTTCTGGTTACGGATTTTTTGTGGCAGATGGGGTGGTGGGAGTCAAATGCGAGATATTTGTCGGTATGCGTGGGTTTGCGATAAACACTTGTCTCTAAATTTCCCCGGTGCGCCCTATAGACATTCAAATCGAGAAAAGACAAACGTCTATCATTCTCACGCTCAATGGTGAACTGGATAGACGGCTCAACTGAATTTAAATGTGAAAGAAGGCGCTCCGCTTCATTTCCGGATACCGCAGAGATGACATCGTCGACATATCGTTTCCAAAACAAAGGCTGGATCGGTGAGGAAGCCAGAGCCCTTTGTTCCACATCTTCCATTACCATGTTGGCAATGACGGCAGAAACGGGAGAACCCATAGCCGTACCAAAAACCTGTTGG
>CAOKRL010000005.1:0-22500 GCA_948470475.1 Galaxea fascicularis
ATTTATTTGTTGCTGTATTCTTAATAAAGTTCATTGTGTTATAACAATAATAATAATAATAATAATAATAATAATAATAATAACAACAACCCGATAAAGTTGCTCGACCCGCAGTAATTAATGACTTAAAGTACGGAGGTCTGAACTTAATGGACTTGGAAACCTCAATTAAATCACTGAGATTAGCTTGGCTCGGCAGGCTTTTTGTTGAACGTTCATCTCCGTGGCAGGCTTTTATTAATCATCTTCTCAAAGATCGTGGTGGAATTTTTTTATTCAGGTGTAATTATGACCTTAATCAAAAAGCAATACTAATAACTCGGTAACTCACGGCTGTATGCATTTAATACAATTAATCCGTGGCGAATTTCTTAGTTCATACATACATATTTATTCCTCGGTCCTGTTTTTTTTATAAAGTTTAATCAAAGGTACATGGTGACGGTCATGAGTGAAACAAGTTAAGTTTAGCTTGCATCTAGCTCTGAGATCAGCACGCATGTTTTGCTTAATATTTCCATCATATTTGAGAACGTCACAGCATTTCATAGTATTTCGTAATCGCTTCGGACAGTCATAATTGGTGCAAGATTAAAAGCTTGGTCCTCGTGAATTGTTCAAGTTTCGCAATCTAAACTGAAGGCCTCAAGCACTCACGCGAATACTTTTAAACACGAGTTCTGCAAAAAATGCACATTCTGAAAGATAAAGTCATACGCTAACTCGTAAAAATGAATTCTTTTCTCCAAAAAAAGGCGTGATCTCTACCAGCTGGGCCATGTAACAAAGGTTCTGCAGATACTGCTAGACTCAGAATGTTGATTGATGGCTTACACGTATTCGTAATGACAGCAAAGTGGAATGAAAGCGATTATTATTCGATACTGTCACACTCTTATTCATTTTTGGTTTTAAATAGCGTGTTTCGCTTGCCCAGGTTTTTCTTTTCACGGATCACGGGTCTTGATACCCGGATCAACCTCCAGTCATCCGTCTTTCTCAGGTGATCCTGTACGTGCTTGCCCGGATCACAAACCTGAATGCAGGCCTTTGCAAGTACACGATCATGTCAGGGCCACCTGTCCCGCACAGGCTCACGCTTTCTTTTACCGAGCTACACGGTTTGAATGTTCGAGTCATCTGAAACTAAATGAGCCAAAGTGTATGCAGGGGCGGATCCAGGAATTTCTGAAAGGGGGGGGGGGATTGTACACTACCAAAGTAGCCTTGAACACCAATGGTGTGGAAGGCAAGTAAAAACTTCGTAAAAACAATTTTATTCTATTATTATTTTACGAAGAATCAAGCAAAATAACAAAAAAAATTCTTAAAGGGGGGGGGGGTTGCAACCCCCTCAACCCCTCCCCTGGATCCACCTCTGGTACCGAAAAGTCCCAAGCTATCTCATTTTTGCCAAGTGAATTGCACTTAATCGTTCCTGACAAGGACAAATTGCATACAGACCTTTTTAGAGGATTCGCTGAAAATTTCTGGCAAAGGCAACTGACATAAGTTTAGTATTTGGGTTAGGCAGAAGGCTTACAAAAACTAATGACATGTGATATGCCGTTTTGAAGTCGTTTGGTCAGGAGACCTCAATCATCGAGGGTTGCGCCAGGCCAGGTAATTGTGAATGTCTAGGATCAGTGGGTTTAAGCAAACTGTGTATCCTGAAGTGCACGAATCGAAAGCTTTAAGTGACAAAAACGTGCTTGTGAACGTTTATTCATCACTCATGCACGTTCTTCGTTTTACTCTTTTAAACTAGGTTTTGTTGGTGACAAGCAACAGATCACCTGACAAATGGATTGTACCAGCTGGAGGAGTGGAGCCTGGGGAACAGTTCCACGAAGCAGCCGCCAGGGAAGTTTTGGAGGAGGTAACCGACTCCATCGTGCCGATTAAAGAAATCTGTCTAATATATATTTCACTGAATTGTTTCAATCGTCGTTTAATAACTCAACTTTTCCCTTCTCTGATAATATAGGCTGGGGTGAGTGGAAATATTGTACGATCTCTTGGAATATTTCAGGTACGTTGCGTTAAACATTTCAAAAACCTTCTCTTTAGCTCAACCTTTTACTAACTGAACGGAAAAAATACATCCTGCCTCAATGCAAAATGGATTTACTGGCTTGGTTATTTATCGAGGTTAATTGACTGATCAATATTTATTTTATTCTCCCACATGTTAGGATGACATTAGCAGGAAAAAAACAATGGTTTATGTTTTGATTGTAGACAAGGAACTTGAAGTGTGGCCAGATGCAATTGAAGGTCATTATTTAAGGACATCAGTTTTTTATTTATTGGATGTCTACCCGAGCATGACTCCTTAAGAAGGAAATGACCGTTTAGCCCTGATATCAACATGCATATTCTCCTAACTGATCCTCTCATAATTTTTATACTGCTGGTTCAGAGAATTTGGGAAAACATCTTTGGTGATCATTTCCTTTATTCTCATAACCTGTTTGTTAGCTGAAATGGTGATACTATGAAGAGAGAGTAGGCGCTGGCCACTGTTCTAGGCGAGGGCTTAAAGTGTTAAATCACAGGAATTGAAGGAAGCGAGGTCCCCCCTCAAGTTACAGGAGACGACTGCAAAAAAAAAAAAAAAAAAAAAACACACACACACACACACACACACACACACACACGGGGAACGACTTCCAGTAAATTTCGCCATTTCTGCTAGAATTCATTTGCTATCTGATCAACACGATTACTGCCACCTCTTTCAATTTCCAGTTGCCAAAAGGAATATTAATTTGACCCTTTATTTCTCTCCTCAAAGTCTGGTGTGATCCAAAAAGGTGACGATTGGATCCAAGTATATATGGTTTCTTTATGGACCAGTTCATCTATACAATAAATATACCTGTGTAGTTTGGCTACGTAAGGGAGTTTCCTAAGTGCTAGAGTTATAATGTTCATCATTGGGCACCCGTTATGGTGACTATGTATTTCTCCGTTATTTCAGGTGGCCGAAAAAGAGGATGGTTTTCGATCCATAAAGCCTGGGATCTACTTTCTCACAGACCTATTCAGCAGTCTTACCTGAACAAAGTGATCACTTCAATGTCAAAAAACAGACTAGCTTCAGTAGGCATGCACAAGGCCCCAACTGGACGGCGCTGGTCAGTGTAGAGCGAACGGGCCTCTGTGAACCAGCTTGCTCTTTAGAATCACAAATTACCTAACACATCTTGATGAACAAAATTTATTTTACTCAATTGTCCCGGTAAAATTTTTGATCTTAATCATTTATTAAACGAAGCATTACCTTGATTTCCCTTCATAGGATCAATTTTCTCTGCTCAATATGACTACCTTGTAGCAGTTCAGTGTATCAACAAAGGAATAATTTTTGTACATACAAATGTTAATAAATTCAGGTGTAGGAACGATTGTTAGGTTTTGTTAAGTTAAGACAACAAACTGTAACAATCTTTGGATGAAAAGTTAAATCACGGCAACGTCAATTTTTTACCAATGTTGTCTTTATTTCGCCTTTCTTTACACCCGAAAACGAATTTCATCTTGATTGGGTCAAATTCGTCCTTTGTCCCAGGATTATATTCGGGAAGTTTTCCTAACTAAGTTTCTACATCCATTTGAGGTCCCCCTCCTCCCCAATTCGGTTCGCAAGTGAATTGAGATCATTTACGCGCCCTGTAAGGCTTTATTGAACCTGCCACAAAAGAAAGTGCTCATTTTTGTTTCCACGATACTTTGATACCTTGATCGTGTGCCACGTAGCAGGCAGCTACTATGACAGCTACAGAAAAGGCTTTATAAAATTCTGCAGACGGATATGGACAGTGTTATTGGTGGCGGGGGCCCAGGAGAAAAAGGGAAAAGAGAGGTACAGGTGCCGGAGCAACGCAAAAAGCAGCAAGAGTTTGGGAGAAAAAGGTATTGGAAGGGAGGAGAAGATTTTCACCCCCCCCCCCGACTTCCTTTCCCACCTTAAAATATTACTTGTCCACTTTTCACTAAAGAAAACACTGCCAACTAATTTTGACAACTTTAGGTTATTCAAACAGATGCGGTAAGATTCATGAAGAGCTAGCGTCTGTTCCTAGTTATTTGAATTGCAAATTTATTTAGTTAATTATTCACGAATAACTGTCACCTTCGCCGTACCGACAAGGTGAAACATGGCGGCTTCCCCCAAATTATGCTTTGCTTTTTGCTTCTGTACACGTTTTATGCATTGCAGTTTGGTTACAATTTTTGCCGAGAAACCGCTCTGTTCATGCTGAATGCCTGGAAATTCTTTCCTCGGGAAATTACTAGACTTCGCTATCTTGGCTAGCGCAGAGGACACGTGCTAAGACTCTGTAAGACGCAGTCGGCCTGGTTTGTTCTTTTCGTTGCAAGGTAACACCTGGTAACAATTTTACCTTTTTATGAAAACATATTTATTTTGCACTTCATTAATAGCTAAACTAATCTTACTAGATATGTCTGTAAATTAGTAATCGAGCATTAATTACTTTTACGCCTGTCAATGTTAAATCCTACACGTATGTACAGTATTTGGAAGCTTATTCGCAAGTTTTCAAATTTTATTAAGAATCTAGCGATTTGTTTGAACTGGTAAACGAAAAACAATTTTAATACTTAATAACATTGAGCGCTTTAAGAGAAAAATGCATCCTATTAGGGAACAGTGTTTCTCAAGTGTAACTTCTCGTTGACAGCGGAAGGCGGGTGCTTTTGCTGATACGTTTGCAATTTTTATCTCTCTGGCTTTTGACTGATCAGGAAAGCAATTGCTTCTGCATAGCACCGGATATAAATAATATCGATTTTAAATTGATTTTAAAACAAGTTCTGTTGTCTTCTTCAGGAGGAGTACTGGCAGCCAGTTGGCAAAGATTGCCAACAGTGGTGTATAATCGATCTTCTCTGAGGTGAGTGAAACTGAATTTGTCTTCTTCAGTCTTCACCCTTTTGGGGGGATAAAATAAATACAACACGGTAGAAAATTATTTCAGTATTGATTAGGATTGTGAAAGTTCGTGACGGTGTCTCAAATAATTGGAAACGGCAAAATTTAAAGTGGTATGCTATAACTACACGGGCCTATGGAAAACCAGGAAATCTAGAACCGGATCCGGATCCGGAACCGGACAAATAAATGAATGATTCAAACAATAAACATTTTCTTTAATTTAGCCTGAACCTTTGCCAGAACAGTGATTAATGGCCCAGGAATTAAGTTTCAAGAGTAATCAGGTGTTCAGTTATCAAGACTTCAAAATTAGACTCGGACTTTTCTTGTGGATTGCACATCAAGCAAGTGATGTTTCTCGTCTTGATCTCCACTTTCAATTTTTTTCTCTGTTTCCTCAATTTCCTTCGTCACTACGCACCAAGTATAATTACAGACGTTTGGGCCCTACTATTATTTCCATTGTTGGATTTTGTCAACAATTGCTGAATATCGTTGCGATTCAACTATTCTTTCATGCAGAATGTCAAATGAACGAAAGAAATGAGTAACTAAGGTTCTAGAGAAGGGAATGAATAACACCGCTCTTATAGCTACCACTAAAATAGTGGCTGTTTAAGAAAGCAGTTAGGTTCTGATTAGTTGCAGTCCTTGTATAGTCAGTCGCTGGACCTGCAGTCAGGGCCTCTGACTGCTAGGAATAAGAGTTAAAGTCAGCTTCCCAGTTTGACAATGCCCTGATAGTATCTCAAATGCTGATAATAGATGAGCCGCCATCTTGAATTATATATCGAGAAAGTTTTCACCACAGAACTGGTTTTAGTGTTTCCCCGTTTACCCAGGTTGCTGTTCTGGTTCCGGTTCCAGTGCCGTTTCCATTTCCGGATTCCGGGTCCGTTTCTGGATTTCCTGGTTTTCCATATGCCCCACTACACACAACCTTGTACGCCCACTGTAAAACAAGAAGAGATCCGAAGGCGGCTGGACCCCTGGGGATCCATGCGCTCTCAATTTTTGTTTTTCTTTTACATAGTTTGTTTAATTTTCAAGTTTAGCCCTCCGAGAGACCCCTGACTTCTTCCAATATCAATGGCACCCTTATTTTTGTAGATTTGTCAACATTTTGTTCCATCCGTGACCCTGTTTTCTCTCGGACACGGAAATTAGGAAACAATGTTTTGTATCGATTGAAAGCAACCGTTATGTGGCCTTAATCAATTTTTTTTTGTTTTCTTTACTGTAGAAGTTTTGCAGGTAAAGAAAAGGAAAGAACAAGGAAAGGGCAAGCAAGGACAAGTCAGGGGACAAGCAAAAAGAACTGGACAACATCTCTGCCATTGTAAGTTAGAATAGTTAGGGTCTGTTACTGAAAACTAAAAGAAGGACACAACAAAGACAATTCTGCTTCTAAAATCAACCTGACTGTACCGGCGCGGGTCCAGAAGGAACACAATACCCATGTGGCTTGAACAGGTGTTTAGTTCCTTGACATCTTCTATATTCTCTGAGTTACACATACGCCTACACCGGTACACATACAACTGAGAGACAGGAGAAAACTATAAACGAAATGCAGGCGAAAATAAAGACATAAGAAAAACGAAAACTCTCGCCTTTTCGGGCTTACCTTCGGACCGCATGGTCGGGACTAAACAACAACAACTGATTGCGCAAGCGCATGATGACGGAGGCCGGCTGTCACACAACGTGACAGCTAACAAACTAGCGGCGCGCTATAGCCGCTACACTGACTGTTTTAATTTCCAGGCATTTTTTTGGAACAAGCAATATTTGCTTCAAGAGCACAGAATGCTCATCTAAGAGAACTTAGGCTGCTTTACAGTTATTTAACCAAAAAGTTCTCTACACGTTATGATTGAGCAATAGTAGTAAAGGGGGTCACTTGGGTCAGACAAAAGAATAAATTAAAAGAACAATGGGGTGAGTATTCCCTAGGGATAGAGAACAAAAGAGACATGCAAATTATCACGTGCACAGCACGAGGGCAGGAAGCAGGGTATGACATCATCGTAAGGGTCAAAGTCTAGGATTTCGCAATACCAAAGGTCTTAGGAAGGTGACGTCATGCCAAGGTCATGGGATATCAAAGGGGTATGATGCAAGACCAAACTTGAGAAAAAAAAAACAATGACAACAAAGGAAGATCAAAGAAAAAAATGCTTGATACGATGACGTAAGGTATCAAGGAGTGTTTTTTGCTGACAAGTCAGTCAAAGGGATGACGTATGGTATCAAGTGTATTTTGTTGACTAAGAGACATGATTGTTTTTGCTGAAAAAAAGGATTTGATGATTGTTTCTCAACTCCATGGCTTGTCACGCATCGTCAGCTCTTTAATTGCTCAAGAAACACGGGCGTGATGAGGTCTTGAAAAATAAAATTGATTCTAATCGAAAAAACTAGCGGGAATGAATGTGTTAATTCAAAGATCAGATGAAAATGTAAACAAGAATGTTGAGCGTGAACCAACGAATTATACTAAGTTTGTAATTCGAGTGTGTAGAGTGTATTCTTATCCGAATGATGAAATCAAACGAATGTTTTGCGTGCTTGATCAAAATGAATTTATAAAGTCTACATGGAAGATGAATTTGTCAAACTTATCACACGGCGTTTTGTCGGCAGAACCACGCGCTTCGCTCTCATTGTGAAATCAGAAGTAAACACGGTTTTTGATTTCGAGTTTTGCCTTGGCTTATCGTAGAAAAAGGCGAAAACTTGAATCAAAGCGCCAACGGAGAACCATCTTCGATTGCGATGGAAAGATTGAAAGCTAATGCAGTTCCAGTTTAGTTCAGTTTATTTATGAAATGTTTAATATTACAGAGACACACAGCGTAATGTGAATATAAATGAATAGACAGCGGCGCAGAGGGACCTCGCCGAAAAGAATAGTTCATTAGATGTTATTGTTATATGCAAATTTCAGTCAAACAATTCACCTGCAGAACATGTTATTGTGGTCACTGAGGCGAGAATACAAACATCTTTTCTCAAAGTTGACCGAAATCATTTTTACCGTAACAGTCTTTTTTTATGAAGTTGTATTCGGTTCCTACGGGCATCTCGCTTCCTCGAGGTCTTAAAAGCACCCTTGGGGCCGCCTTAAATTAAAGTGGTTTGATTCAACTCTCAATTATAGGTATTAAAACAAGAGTCGGTTTAAGTTGTTTGAAACAATCATTTGAAGCGCACGACTAATGATGATGAATGACACGGACTTGACAATTAAACACACAATACAGAGACTTAAAATGCAGTGAATTTGAAATGGATAAAAGTCAACCGCATTTCTTTCAAGCAATTTCAAACACTTTATTTCGTTAACAAGACGCTATAACAAAAAGTGCTTGTGCTTCGTAAAGCCCGCATTTGGAAACAACTAAAGCCAGGGCGCACTTTAATAGTAAGAAGCAAACCTTTGCCAGCAATGTACCCACACAAAGCCGAGAAAAGTCACCCTCGCGTTTTAACAAGGTCGAGAAAAGTCGCCCTCGTATTTTAACAAGGTCGAAAAAAGTCGCCCTGATGTTTTATCATGGTCGAGAAAAGTCGCCCTTGCGTTTTAACAAGGTCGAAAAAAGTCGCTCTCGCGTTTTAACAAGGTCGAAAAAAGTCGCCCTGATGTTTTATCATGGTCGAGAAAAGTCGCCCTTGCGTTTTAACAAGGTCGAAAAAAGTCGCCCTCACATTTTAACATGGTCGAATAGTGACCCCCCTGTTTTAACAAGGTCAAGAAAAGTCGCCCTGATGTTTTAACATGGTCGAATTAAGTCACCCCCCAGTTTTAACAAGGTCGAAAAATCTTAGAATCAATTTTTCACTTTTCTATTAAGGGGGCAGTCTGGTCAAAAATTAGGAAAAATCCGAAATTTTTTCAGAAATGTTTTTTTGGCTCCTAGAGTAAGGTACATCTATGTAGTTTACGGGATTGTTTCGGTTTCTTTCAGTTTCAGTTTGCGAATTAGTAAAAATGAGACTTTTCCGACCCTTGTTATTTTGTTGTTGTTCCGTTTCCATGGCAACAGAATTAAAATTTTTCGATTTTCGTGCCTCAACTGCATGTTTATTCTTCAAAACCCACTCCTTTCGCAAGGTCTGACAGGAGTCCATTCCACGCGTGCTCCTTTTACGATCTAAGCTAGGTTACCAAGCCAAAACGTTCCTCAGGCTATCTCCGGTTAAGGCGGCGAAATGCGAGATACAAAAACCCTCAACTTGGCGCGCAACATTGTTTCGTTGCAAGTTGTGGGTTGATGTTTCCCGTTTTTCACCTTGCGCGATCAACTTGTCGCGCAACAAAAACATTTGTTGCAGGTTGAAGAAAGTTGTTGCGAAAAGTAGAGAGCGGGTCTACTTTGAGCAACAAATTTTGACTTTGTTGCTCGTTTTTCATCAAACTCACAACTTGTCACGCAGCAAATTTGCTCATGCTCGCGTCTGATTGGCTAGTAGAAGTCACATGTGCACGTCAGAGAGTACAAACATGGCGGACGTTTCGCCGGCAAAATCTTTTCCCGAAAGCAATATTAGTACAATGCCTGAAGAGGTGGATATTGTACTAGGTAAAACGCTTAACGATGAGAGAAAGCTAGAGCTTATTGCAAAGTTGAAAGAATTCCCATGCCTTTGGGAGACGAGCAGCCCGGCTTATAAGGTCGATAAAAAAACGAAAGAGAAAGCGATGGAGGAGTTAAGCGAAAATTTCAATCTTGAGAGAGAGAGCCTCCGTAATCTTATGCATGGACTAAGGTCAGGGTTAAATCGTGAATTAAAGAGGGAGGCAGAGGGTAAGGTTGTCAAATGGAAATTTTTCCATGCACTCAACTATATGAAGGAGGACATTGTCAAAAGTACGAAGGTAGGTCGCGTTTCATGGCATCCATATTTTATCATAACAATCAAGCTTAACTTTTAAACAGATTAACCTCTGGTTTTATTTTAGAGCACTGATTTTATGTTCACCTATTCTTTGATCTAAGCGTTTTGTTCAGGCTCAAGGGTCGATAAAAAAAATTGCAAATGCAATTGAAACGCCGTTGTATAACTTGTATTGTTTAAATTGCGTCGCAGGACAAGGATTTGAAAGATTGGGCACCTGAGGAGGTCGAGAAATTAATAGATTATTATAGGGACAATGAGGAGCTGTGGAACCACAACTTAGCAGAATATAGGGACAGGCAGTTGAAGGAGTTAAACTTGAAGTCTTTAAGTACACTTCTTCCAGGCCGAAGTGTAGATGAAATCAAGAAAGAGTGGTCATCTCTGAAAACCATTTTTTCAAGGGAAGTCAAGAGGGAGGAGGGAAGCAAAGTGAGCGGAACAGGAACTGATTCTGTGTATTCATCCTCCTGGCGGTACTTCAAGAGTATGTTGTTCATTAAAGGGAGTGACGATATTGACCCCCAGACCAGCACTCTGGATGTAGATGTGGAAAATGTTGAGCCACGCCCCCACAAAAAGCCTAGATCAAACAAAGTCACACTTGCTAAAGAAATGGAGGAAGCCAAGCTTGAGTTATATAAGGAGGCAGTCAAGTGCTTACAGATGCCTGTTGCTCAAGTGCCCATGACCGCTACTCCTGCCTCAAATGATGATGAGATAGTTTCCTTCTTAAAGAGTGTAGAGATGACTTTGCGACAGTTCTCACGTAGAGATCTTACAAGAGCAAAAAAGAAAATCAATGATGTCATCTTTGACCTGGAGATGGAAATTTTACAAGGAGAGAGTGCACAACCCCAAGCCCCTAAACACCCTATGCCTTTCAGCAACTTCACAAATTACAACTGGCCTTATGCTCTGCAAGACAGCCAAGGCACCTCCTCACAGACCACTCCTTACACTATTTGAAGATGATTATTTTATGCTGTTCTATAAGTTTTGTTTTAAATTATTTCATTTATTTATTTGTTTATTTATTATTTTATCTCCACATGAAATGATACAGATACAAACATTGCACTTATTGCCTGAGACCTTGATGGGAAACAGTATATTTTGTGGTCCTTCAAGCAGTGATGTTTCCCTTGGCTTTGTCTCATGTAATATTGGCAATCCCAGAATCACAAAACATTCTGTTTTCATTCAGTCCCGGTCATTAATAAGTGTTACCAGTAAGTATTTCCCAAATATGTGTGCATGTTCCATTCAAATCAGGAAAATGCAAGCACTGTGATATGTAGCTTCAAGCTTCTAAAGGTGTATGTGTCACTAATTCCATCATTCTTCAAAGCTGCATAAGTTGAATAGCTTCCACAAATTTGGTTCTGACTGGGATTTTAATAACTCAGTTGGGCATATGATTGCTTTTCTACGGATAATGAATGTGACTAATTAATATTCATGAAAAAAAAAATGGGACCAGAAAAGCTTGTCCGCATAATCGAGGTTCGACTGTATATCCCAAAAGTTGTTACCTAAATAAAGATCAAGATCATTCTTGAGAAATTAGCACTTGTCAATGCCACATTTCCTCCACTGCCAGGGAACAGCTCCCTCAAGGTTGAAGTATTCAAGGTATTCCTCTCTGATTTTTCTTGCCTCGTATGAGAAATTGTTGCTTCCAAAAGGGCTGAAGTCTTCCCACTGTGGCTTGTTTTCTTCACTTCTCCAGGGTGCTGGGATAACATTGCCTTCAACATCTTCCTCATCAGCTAAGCCCCTTGCTCTGAAAAATGTTATGGATTTTCATACAGGGCAATTATAACCATTAACAGCTGCGTGCACACCAACAAATTTACAAATTTTCTCATTGACTAAACTGCCAAAAAAAGGTGCACTGGGGACCTCAATCTGAAAGAATAGTACCCATCCCATAAAAACTTACTGTCTACGTAAGGCTCCTTCATAAGGCCTCCCTTTTCCAACAATTTTGTGCAGTCTTTGAAATATCTCCCCTGTTGTATTTGTTTCTGCAATCATTTCTTGATTCAACACATAATTTATTTTATAAACTATAATATTCACCTCAAATAATTGTGTAGCACCAGAGCAGCTAAAACCAAGCTCTTCACCATCTCTGGAGGGAGGAGAATGGAGGTATGAAATAGCCACCACCTGATATTCACAAAAAAGGTTGAAACTAAATCAACATTATACACTTGAATGATTTGATGCAACATAAATACAATCATTTCGGTTGTTTTCAAGACAAATGTATGATTCCAATCATTATTTGTAGTGAACTGTACATACAGTCATTTGCAACAAACTAACAACAGGAGCCACGAAAACATGATATAACATGTTTCCTACACATAATGAAGCCAAAAAAAAGGTCTTCCACTCTGGTTGTCTATTATGCCATACTACAAAAACAATTGATTTATGAACTTACACATGATTTTAAAGAGATAGGCATACTACTTCCTGATATAATGTTAATTTCCTGTTAATTTTAAGATTTAAAAACTGTTTTTTTAGTTTTAAAGTGTAATTAGTGTATATTCAACTTGCTATGAAAATTACATTACCTGCTTGCCAGGATACCAAAGCCATTCTCAGAAATCCTCCTCATGCGTGATAATCGATAATTAAATATGCGTTGGTCATTTGTCAAACCAGTCTGTGGGTATGGTTTCATCAGGAACGTGGTTAAGGAGAATGCATCATCTCCAGTCAAAACGAAAGGAACCTTTCGTGACCGTCCTGGAAGAGGTTTAGGGCTTGGGAGGTTTAGTGGATTGGCCTCTGAACTCAAAGCAAGCTTTATATCAGAGCTCTTCCATATACTAGCATCAGAGGCCCGGCCATTTGCGCCGACATTAGCCCAGAGGCACTCATAATCAGGGCCAAACACAGCCAGCAGTACAACACTGTTGTGACCTACATAACAATATGGTTTGGGCTAATAATTATCCAACAGGACTAGATAAGGTATTGATGGTACAAAAGATTTTAAGAATTATCACTTTTCCTTCTTAAGATTCCACATCCTTAACACGTTTTAAGAAGTCTGGTATTCAAACAAAAATGATCTCTTGCATAAAACGTTTAGTAGAACAAACTACAGCATTTATTCAACCTATAATACACTGATTGAAATCTGGAATAGTTAATTCCGGATTTTAAGAATTCTAATAGCGACTTTCTTTTAACGAAAAAAGATGTTAAAGTTTCTATTATCCAAGTGAAATATTTTTTTGCACAGCAAGCTTTATTATACATTTATTCTACAGTGTGCTATTATTATGTACTTATTGCTTTTAACTTGTATGAAAATCATATTGTTCGATACCCATGCATGACCTATAGATTTTAAAGTTATGTTAGATTAATAGGAGGACTGTAGTGTAAAAGCCTGGAAGGGTTTCTGGATTCTCCCTCCCAATGATTTTATTACTAACAACAAATACTGTAATTCTTGTTTTTCAGTTGTGGGAAATAAAACAATACAAAATTCAATGCAATACCTTTGTAGTCATAAAAATGTGAGCCGGAGTTTGCTGGCTGTTGGATGAGGATTCTTTTCCCATCTACTGCACCTATGCCATTAGGGAAATTCCATCTTTCTGCAAATCGCAATGCAATTCTCTCCCATTCAGCTTCTGTTTTGGGGGTTTTTAAGTACTCCTGGCCTAGCGTGCCGTAAATTGCATCGCATGTTTCCCTTACTATTTTAGATATCTGCTGGCGTGTTATGCGAAACAAGTACTCCAAGCTTTGGAATTTATCGCCAGTTGCCAGGAATCTGAGCGTAACTGCTAAGCGTTCTTCGACTGATATATTGTTGTTGAGTAGATTTAACGGATAAGGTTGTGGTTTTCGCTCTATTACTGGCCTAATTTTGTCGGCAACAAACTGGAACTGATCTTGTGAGAGGCGAAAGAAATTTCGGAAGCCCTTCTCGTCTTCAACCGTTATTTCCTTCACAAGCTGGTGGAATGCTCCTCTCTCGTCTCTCCTACGGATCCACTGCCTTGTTGGCTCCCTCTTTTTGCGTTTTTGTCTATTTTTTGGTTCTTCGTCGGCGAGTAAATCCAGCAACACAACTGCTGCGGCGTGCTTTTGTTGTTGTGATGCCGCCATCTTGGACCGCACCAAGCAAATTAACCAATCAGCGCGCTGCATTTCTTCAACCCGCAACAAATGTTTTTGTTGCGCGACAAGTTGATCATGCTAGGTGAAAAACGGGAAACATCGACCAAAACTTGCAACGAGACAATGTTGCGAGACAAGTTGAGGGTTTTTGCATCTCGCATTTCGCCGCCTTTAAGCTCTTGATTTCACAATCAGTATTTCAAATAACAATGCCAAAACAAGGAAGCAAACAAGCTGTTTTAAGACAAAATATTTCGAAAAAGCGAAAAAAGTGGTGTTAGAGGCACTTCGAGTAATGTTTTAAAGCGTCAGAACCAGGAAAAGCGACCCAGAATAGGATCAGTTACTTTCATCGGTGAAGACGACGTGGTGAGTGAGCAAATTCCACCGCCTGCTGAACCAGCATCCTCCCGGAAAATTCAAATTTCTGAAACTGAAAGTTCCTCCGATGAGAATACATACGATTCATGGGAGCCAGCATGTGGTTATCGCCTCGTAAGCATGGATAGTTTGACGAAATTTTGCAACCGAGTTCATTTACACTCTTCATGCTCTTCAGGTAAGAATCAATTTTTGTCACGTACCTTTTAATATATCTGTCTTTCACACTGCAATCTGCCCAGATTTTTAACCATCTCATGAAATTTTTAAGCTCACTATTTATTTTTGGTTCTCTTAGGTCATGTTGAGTTAGAGGAAGACTTCACAAACAGATTTGGCTTGAGCAGTTCTATCTATGCAAGGTGCAAGAAATGTGGGATGTCAGAACTACTTGTAACTGGCCACCATACCTCCGATGCCACATCACCAAGTACAACCCAAGGAAAAGATATAAACCGCAGAGTTGTTTATGGTGCTTTTGAGATGGGAACAGGGAGGGAAGGTACAGCTACACCTGTAAGCTCTGTGAATTGCTGGACATGCCATTCACTATCTCAGTTGATACATGGTATAAACATGAGAATGCTCTCCTAGATGCCCACACTAGTGTCATTCAGGAAGAACTTGCCAAAAATAGGGCTGAAGCAAGAAAACTTGCATTTCTGGAGATGGATGATGGATTATAGAGTTCTCAGAAGGCAAGCAAGGCAAAGGGATGAAGAGTTACAGTCCAACAGGGAACGTGTAACGTATGAGGCTCATCGCTTTGATGATCTCGGAATGAGGAATGCACCTCCAAGAAAGAGAAAAAGGCCATAAAAGTCTTTAAAACTGCTACCTGACTTAATTTATTAGTGTTGTTATGCAGTATTATGGTGAAATTGTGACAAAAACATATTTGAGAGACTCAGAAAGTCATTTTAATCATGTTTAGACTTTTGCAAATGTTTAACTGCATTTTTTTAAAAATAGCAATTTTTGCTACCGCGAGTTGTGCCCCCCATTATTTTGCCACTTAGATTTAAGGTATTTCAGTCAAATGTCGCTCAAGTACTTAACATAGAGAGCACTACAACTTAATGGGGCAAAATTGGATTTTATTGAAAAGAAACTTTTTTATGGACAAAAAAGTAAACTGAAGGTTTATTTGGTTGCTATGGCAACGTTATGCGCTGTATCCAAATTCCGTCCCATTAAGTTGTAGCCCTTTTTGTATTGAGTTGATGTGCTAAATAGGAGCTTGTTTGATTACATTTTCATTTGGAAAAAGTAAGGGGCAGTAAATCAAGTCTAGAAATAATAATGCTCTTTTTAGGGTTAATTATTAACTACAAAAATGCAAAGTCAGCATGTTAAGACCAAAATTGAAGAAAGCTTGACCAGATACCTCTTTGGTGAAAATTCCAGTGTTTTTGGCCTGCTGGTTATTTTTTTATGAGTTTTTAATATTTTTATTCTAGCTACCCTAGTTTTTGACCAGACTGCCCCCTTAAGGATTTTTAGCGGCAAAACCGTCCAGTTTAATACACAGCAAAAGTCAGCAAACGAAGACAGCGCCTGCATGATTAAAAGCCTGCCAAACCACACGATCTTTTCTCTCGAAGATCCGTAAACTATAAAATAACAAAGCCAGGCAATCCAATTTGCTGCTGTTAACATCCAAAGGCTGATTCTCATCGGTTTAAACAAAGAACGAACTGAGAAGAAGTCAAGGTACAGCTGTAGGCGGCGAATTGTTTACAGGACGGAGATCTGTTGATCCTGGAGAAAAATTACGCCTCGTTTTGGCCTGGCTTGAGCCTGCGATCGAATTGAAAACCAGTACCTGGTCAGCGGTAAACTTCAAAAAAAACAGCTGACCTCGACAGTTTATAACTTGAGCCCGCAATATAGTCACGTGATACTGGTCAGTGGATACGTTGTTTTGACAGGTGTCAATTGATGTTGACATGGATGTCTAATATCAAAGATGTCCGCTGTAAACTAGGTGGTCAGCTGGAGTATGGCCGCCATGTTGGATTATTATTATTATTATTATTATTAGGGTATTATTAATTATTGTGCGAGGTCGTCGTCGTCGTCGTCGTCGTCGTCGTCGTCGTCGGTCGCGCCCACGAGCAATACCGCTAGCCAAGATTACCATGAGAAAAACAGTTGACGGGTTTCTATAGGTATGGGGCTCCGCTTTGCGGCCCTTCGGGCCGCTGGAGCTCCGCTATAAAATCGACGGTCGTATGGTCGCTATTGATTTCCAAAAAGCCTTTGACTCGGTGAACAGGAGCATGAGAACATGAGACACTTTCCGCCTTTGGCTTTGGTACTTCCTTTATTCAGTGGGTTCGTACTTTTTATCAGTATTTTTCAAGCTGTGTTGTTAACAACACATTTGTTACTGGTCATTTCCCGATTCAAAGAGGCGTTAGGCAGGGTGATCCATTTTCGCCATACCTTTTTATTGTTGGTTTTAGAAGTGTTAGCCGTTAGAATACGTGGGGATGCAACTATTCGAGGTGTTAATGTAGATGGCAACGAAATCAAATTGGAAATATTTGCAGATGATTTAACAGGATTGTGAGAAATGAGCAATCATTTAATAGGTTTCTTGATACAACGGAAGAATTTGGTGAATGTTCTGGCCACCGCATTAATTATGATAAAACAGAGATATTCTTTCTTGGGAATCAAACTTCAGCACCTGTGAATGATGAAACTGAAAGAAGGAAGGCTAAAGTTAAGAGGGCGGTGAAAATTCTGGGTGTGCACTTCACGTATGATGTTGCCCTTAAGCAAAAGCTTAATTTAATTTGATGAAATCATGCAGCCTATCAAAGCGGGAAAGGTTAAGTTGTAGAGGTGGAGAAATCTTACTGTTATCGGAAGAATCCAAATTGTTAAAACCTTTGTAATGCCAATAATTATGTACCGTGCTGGCTCAATTAGTTTGGACAAAGAGGTGACCAAAGAAGCCAATAGCATTATATATGATTTTATACGGAAAGACAAGCCAAAAACGTTCTCCCCTTATCAGCGACGTTGAAAATGATGGTCCTAAAGCCCCTCACTTAGAATCAATTATTAAAACACAAAGAATAAAGTGCTGTAAAAAATTCACCAATGATCAATTAAGTGCTTGGAAAACATTTTTATTGCACTATCTCGAGCCGATTGGAAGAAAATTCATTCCTTGCTGTGATTTCGACTTGAAAAAACTTCCAATTACTTAAGTACTACAAAGATTGTTTGGAATGCTTCGCAGAGTGCTCGAGAGCTGGACAAAGGAATGGCAGTCCTCACAAGAAGATATATCTAAAAGACTTATATGGAACAATAGGTTTATTTGTATTCATGGCAAGTCTGTCTTCAATAAACATCTGCTTAGTAAAGGAATAATTAGAATTGGAAGTTTAATATCAAAAGAAAATCGATTCGTTACTACCGGTAATTTGAATCTGATTTTTTTTCCGCTGGATGTTTTCGGAGTTATTGCCATAGTAGATGCAATGCCTTGCAAATGGCGAGAGATTCTTAGAACAAAAAGCTGTGTAGGTAAATCAGGCTTTGTCCTTCGAAATGAAATTTACTTAGGATTGCTTGATATTCGTACTCCAATAAGCAAAGCTATTTCTAAAGGCGTCTATGCGGATCGTAAATCTAAAGTCTCAACAACGCCAACAGCCCAACAAAGATTTGACACAGATTTGTTTAGTGAACTTTCTTTAGAGTGGGAAGAAATTCACCGTTTGCCTTTTAAGGTTACTCTGGATGCAAACTCGCGAGAATTTCAATATAAAATACTCCATAGAATTTTAACTACATATATCCTTTGAAACAAAATGGGTTCGGTGGATTCCTGAGAATGCTCTTTTTGTGGAACTGTGCACGAATCCGGTCCCTTGAACATACCTTTGTATCTTGTCTCATCATCACAACGCTTTGGAGTGATTTAATTTGCTGGTGTAAAGGTATAAATATCCAGACTGATTCACTCTGCACTTTAGATATATTATTTGGTCCTTGAAAAAGGAAGGACAATTTTTTGTTACTGGATCACGTTATTATTATTACAAAACAATATAATTATTATTGTACAAAAGTTAAGTCCGTCCTTCACTGTTCTTTTATCAAAAATTGATTCACGATTAGTATATGATATTGAGAGCAGAATTACAAGTTTAAATAATAAGCTAAGTATACACTCCTTTAAAATGGGGCTAGTATATTAAGAGAGAATAATAGGTTAAAGTCAGTACTATCGATTTGCGCAAGAAATTTATAATTGCTATTAATAACATCGTGCTTACGTTAGTAGTTAAGTCATTTTTTCTGTTGTTTTCGTTGCTGCAATTCTCTTTGTTGTTCTTTGTGTGTCTAACGGTATTGAATTATTATGGAAAAATCAATAAAATACAAATATATATACATAGACAAATACTGAGTGAGAACAGTGGGGTGAACTTCTTACTGGTCCGACTCGATTTAATGACGTTTCGGCTGTTCAGCCCTCCTCAGATAAACGTTAAAAACTATTTACAATGGCTGCGTGTATCGGAGGTACAGGCTTATACAATAATAAGCAAGTTAATTAAGAAATACAAAAACTTTTACCTGATTACAATAGTATGAACAAAAGCAAGTAGCAAAAGTTACGTAACAAGCCAAATTTAACACGTTCCCTGCAACAGGCCTGTGAATGATCATAATTAAGGCTATATATAACATAGTCCCAAGGCAGGGCCCTTAAACAATACTGTAATAACTTCCCTGCTGAGGGCCCATGAACAGCCCACCAAAAACAAAAATAACAGAATCCTCCAACGGGGCCAATGAACGCAAAAGCCAAGTCACACCGGCAACAATTGAAACTATTTACAAAGGACTAATGAATAAAATAGAAGTTGGCCAAGTCACAATCATTCACGAAGCAAGAACATGTGAAAAGGTCTAATTAGTTGCTATAATTAATACGATTTTTGGAGCGAAATTCCCGCCTTTTGTTAAGGCCATGCGGATTAGGTGTGAATAATTGTGTCATCCAATAGGTTTCTCTGGTAAGCAGTAATGGATTTTGGAAGGATACAATTTGCTCAATGACTATAAAGTTCATTTGAGAAATGTCATGTTGGGAATTACTATAATGTACCACCAATTTACATGTTCTTCGGCCACAGGTAGGCATTATCCTATCAGACAAAAACTGTCCTGCTCATCCAAAAATGCAATTTATCTCGCAACGTGCTGTAAATGTAATTTACAATATGTGCGGTTCCACATCAACTGAGTTTAAAATTAGATTCCAAAACTATAAATCGAATATGCTCAACAATAGAATACCATGTAAATTGGCGGTACATTATAATAGTTCCCAACATGACATTTCTCAAATGAGGTTTATCGTCTGCGATATATATGTCCAAATTGCAACATATATATTTCTAAATGTTTCGCGCGCTTTTCTTGATATACACCATATATTTTTCGTCTCCATATAAATATGTTTCGCACACTTTTCTCGACAGATATATTTTTATGATCACTATCTCATGTAAGTCTGTATTAAATGTCCCCAATCTTCCAAAACAACATGGCGGACAGTGCAGAGTTCTGATGTCGAAGACTTGATAAATATGAAAGAACCGTGAGGTTGTTTTCATTTCAATCAAGTGGAGGAAACATCGCGCCCGGATCAGTCAAATCACTTGTGTCGGAGATTTGGAGGTGTTAACTGGGTACCATGGGAAATCTTCGACAAGCACTTGATTCTCGAAGTTTCCTTAGCCAATATGAAGGTGAGGGACAAGTTCCTGTTCAAAATCTTTGCTCTGTGTAGCAATACAGGAAGAACAGCAAGACCAAGGTACATCTTAACCGACACCAGGAGCCCATCACTACGAGCGTACAACTCCCATACTGAGCTTTTGTCACGGCCTTTTTAAAGAGCGATTTATTTTTAGACTATCTTTCCCGTGAAAAAAAGCAGTTCCGGTACACGTGATACCGCATCATCATCACCTTTCTATTGTTTTAAGGCTTCTTAGCTTCGCAGAGAAACTTTAGAACAATAGGAAGGTCGAGGAAAAGTTTCGCACGAGAGAATGAGGCTCCTGAGGGAGTCCCATATTCGCGGCAAATTCAATCTAAAAATAAATCGGTCTGTGAAAACGCCGTGACAGGAAAATAGGGCAGTTGTACGCTCCTAGTGATGGGCTTCTGCTTGCTTAGGGGGCAAGGTTTTCGACAAGCGGAAATGGAACACATAGTGGGAGTTTCACCCATAACTTTACTGAGAAGAAGAGTAAGAATTTGGCTTGCCCCTTGGCAATAACTTAAATGACATTCCTGGTGATATACTAGATAATCTAGTATGATCAGTGTATGATGTACTTATGTAGTATGGGTCTTCCCGTTCTTTCTGTATTGTCTACCGCGCAAAGATTTTGAACAGCACCCTGTCCTTCACCTTTGACAAATCTCCCAAGGAACCATTAACATCTCCAAATCTCGGACACAAGTGATTTTATCGGAGAGCGATTCCTCCACTCGAGATGGCATCAACCTCACCGTTCTTTCATATTGGTAAAGTCTTCGACTTCAGAACCCTGCACTGTCCTTTTGGTCGGTAGTTAAGTGATTTCTTTCCCCTTTCTTGCCTCTTTCTTGAAAAAGAGAATCGCTGTTTCTGATCCAGTTTGCCGCCATGTTGTTTTTGAAGATGGGGGACAATTCAAAAGAGAATTATATGAGAAATATATTGGTTGAGAAAAGTGCGCGAAATATTTATATCGAGACGTAAAAAAGCATTGTCAACGATAATCTTGGAAACATTTGTCAAAAAGATGAAAGTATGACGTGTTGTTTATTTTTAATTTTAGTGCAGTTGATCAAAGCGCAAATTTGCATGGTAACGTGATATGATTTCCGATCATACTACGTGCAGGAGATACCTAAAATAAGTTTCAAGAGTTTTTAAAATTAAATCACCTTGAAATGACGTGCAGATGCGGTATACTTTTAGCTAAACAATTAATGATGGTTTACTTGGTAAAGGCTGTTAACTTTGAAGAATATATTATGCCATTCAGTGAGTTGGGCGATCGGATGCGATTTGAATATGCGATATCACAGTTACGCTCAATTATCGTATCACAAGTATCGTAACATGATTTGTACTTTTTATTCTTCCAGTTGTGAATGCAAATAAAGTTATAAATAACTCACAACTCTGGCCCGGGAAAAACATCGGTTTCTCTGGCCCTCGAAATGTAATAAATTCCTATGAGCCTTTCTGCAACCAAGATGTGAAGATGAAACATCGCCTTCCTTGGCCGTTGAAAATAGAAAAATAGTAAGAAATCACTGTAAATAACGTACCTTGATAGCATGCGTCAAAGCACAAGCATGCAGAAGACCGCTTGGATCAATAAAAAGTCGAGAATTGCCGAGAGACCGCGAGCGGCTACAGTGAATGCTCTAATTGGCTACGAAATCTATCCGAGGATAATTTATCCGAGGATTTAACCTACGATCAGGCTATATTTTCGTTTCGATGGTAAACCTTTCCCGCGGGAAAGGCGAAACCAATTGTAGCAATTGTAAGAGCGATGGGCGGTACAATTGGCCCTGATCACAGGTTACCGAGGATTCGGCTTATGGACTCGATCAGACGACGATCGAATAGTATCCCATGATGCACCTCCTTTAGGCTTATATTATCACTGCGTACGTGACGTCATCATTTACACTCCACGCTCTCGCGAAGAAACCATGGCGTGCTTTCAGACTTGTCTGAATTCCGTGGCTTCTGCTTTCAAGAGTACCGATTTAGTTTATTTTCATTGCGTTTCCAAGGAGAATTTTGCCGTTACAGTGAAGGGTTTTACTTGTGTTTCGTTGGTCTGTCGTGAAGCACATATAAGCTATATGGAAAGCATGGGCGAACGAAGAAGAGCTCTCATCCCTGCGGTTGTTGCGAATTCGCTCGAGACCGCATCTTGATCTCTGGACTGACCAAGCCATCACTTTCATTTTCAAGAGGTACATTTTCCGAAGAGAAGCTAAGGAGTTTTCTGATTTTTCTGTTGACATCTCTTGTCTGCTTC
>CAOKRL010000005.1:25000-40000 GCA_948470475.1 Galaxea fascicularis
TAATAAAATGTGTTCTAAAAAAAAAGTAATAGCATATAGAGCTGGCTATCACACTATACGAAGAATTTTCAAGTAAAATGAATTGTCGAATTTGTCACGACCTCTAAATGCGCGCGTCCGAATCACGGCTACAAGACAAAGCGAATTTGTCTTTCGCTAATTTAATTTGTTCTTTGGTTTCCGGACCCAAAGCGCTTTTAAAAAAGTGTCTGCATTTTGCCATAGTCAATTACAGTAAAAAGTTATAGAACATTTTCAAAAATGTATGAAAACAATGAGGAGTGATCGAACAAAAATAGCTCTCCGAGAAAAAAAACAAGCCCGGTCCCCACTTGCGACGCAAGCATAAGCTTAAGCACAAGCATACGACGCTTATGCTTATGCTTATGCTTATGTCAATCATGTCCGCACTGGAAGTAACGGCGACATAAGCGTAAGAAGAAGAAGAAGAAGAAGAAGAAGAACACAAAGATTTGATATTCTTATGCTTACGCTTATGCTTATGTTACGGCCATCCTCACTACTGCATAAGCCTATGCTTATGCTTATGCTTATGCTTATGCTTATGCTTGCGTCGCAAGTGAGGACCGGGCTTTAGCAAGAGCCAAACACAAGACAACATGAAATTCTTTGATAGCTGACAATAACAGCTCTAAATGAAAGATGTTAATAATTTATATTTGGATAGGAAACGCGTTTTATGTAATTATGTACAAAGTCTCCCAAAGAAATCATATCTTATTCGCGGCATCAGAGTAAGCAACACAAGCAAATCACTTTGATCGGTTTTCTGGTTAGGTCCGCACTGATTTATTAAAATACTGTACCATGTAACGTAAGAACACTTTAAGGACGTTTTCAGGTTCAAATCGCAAAAAAAAATAAGAACGTACAGCCTCACTCCTAAAATTAGACGTTCTTATTAAAAAACAGAGTGTATATACGAAAAACACTCGGAAAGGCATTTAATCCGGATGTCACCTTAAGGACCAAGACAACATAAGATGTTAATACCGAGACTGCCACACCATTTACAGCCTTTAGACGAACTTCGGAAAATATCTCCTTTGCCAGAGAGTGAAATCTTAAGCCCAACTGTGATGCCGATGGATTCAGTACACTTCTCCAAAATAGTAGCCCTAATTTCGCAAAATATGTTTTCACATCCTTTTCGCAACTTGATTTTCTCGCGTAACGAGAACACCGAGAGAGAGGCGTCACTTCAAACTGTTCAAATGAAATATCACTTCTTCTTCTCTTTCATAAGGATTTCAACTTGTTACATGTAAGTTTAAGGCTAAATATGAGCGTTATAGTATAGAAAAAGACAGATTTAGTGTCTTACGCTTGCGTCCATAACAAAAGCTTGACTCAATTTGGTCATTGCATTACGGCTGTGACTCAAAGCTGTTTTCGCTAACATTGCTGCTGCTGCAGTGGTCCCTGAGCGGCAAGAAACTCAACATCAACAAAAATATTTATAAATCGTTGTTCTTGAAACCAGTTTACGATCATTCCAATTCGTTACCTTTGTGAAATAAGGCAAATACATCAGGAATTAACAGGGAATTTTGATCTTAATTCGTGGTAAAGATCCATGTTCTCAGTTGAATTTGGTCATTTCGCGTTTCACGTCGTTGTTTTGTGAGGAACAGTGAAGAAATATACTGAAATACATAATAAAGGCTCGTGCAGAGCTATTGTTCTTGCTCATTAAAGCTGTTGTTTGCGGCCTTCTCCTTGCGGTCTCCTTCATCGATATCAAACGGCGCTGTTGTTTTAAAAAGCGCGGCAAACAATGTAGCACTGATATTGCAAACCCACGCGCAGAGCCATTGACTATGCTAAACGGTATACACCTATTGATAAGTGGCGTTCACGTCACCGTTCCAGAACCCGCTGATTTCAAACCTGTGAACCTGACTTCATAGTTTCTAGAATCTTATAAACCGAAGACGAAATCAGTTATACATATAGCTTACCAATAAGTCTAAATTAGGTCAAATGGCTGGATACTATTGATTCTTCTTGTCCCTCTTTTAGTGAATAAATGATTTATTCACTGTATTTTCAAACTGCTAACGCTTCTCATTTCTGTTCGAATAAGCTGAACGTGGTATTCGGTGATCCTCTCTCTCCGTCATTCTTATTCATTCTACAATTTTGACCTCCATTTAGGTGTTATTCTACTTTACCACTCATGCACAGGTTTCGCCTAATTGCAATGTTTTCTGGATTGTACCAAATTTTTATGCGGGCACACACTGAACCTTGTCATGGAAGCGTTCAACCAGATTACGGCATGGCACTTCAGCGACATGTCTTCCAGACGCTGAGAGTTCCAAGTTCTCTTCACTGCCTAACAGCGTCCGACAACGACATCAGATGCCAAAGCATAAATCACGTAATGGGCAAAGACTTCTGCGAGCTGAACAATCGCACGAAAGAAGCGGCACCAAAAGATCTGATCCCGGATACCACAAAGATGTACGTTAAACGAATAAGGAAAAGAGGTACACATAGCTTATGGAGTAATAAACTTTTTCGGGCAAATCACTTTTACCCAACAGCAGGCCTTATGAGTGATGTTTTATAAGTAGATATTCCTTCACTTTCAGTCCCTCTTGGTTCCATTCCTGAGGTGCCAGCGGACTCTTGTCAAGAGATCAAGGCGAGTGAAGGCGAACAGGCAGTTTCTGGTAAATACTGGCTGAGCTCAGAGCGCTCCACATATCTGGTAAGGTATCCTTCATGGTTATTCCTTAAGGCACTCTTCTCTGTGAGGCCGTAGAAACTCCTTTTTTTTTCGGATTTTTTTCTCGTTCTCATATACAGGACTAAAGGATTGAGTTCTAATTTATCGCCTTTTCCTTATTTTGCTGTAAAATCTTTTCTTTAAAACACCCTAGTTCAATGGAGAGACCACAAATCTCCTTCACTCGCTCCAAAATGGAAATAGCAGACCACAGGGCTTCTTCTTCTTCTTCTTCTTCGTTTGAAACAACTTTGCGAGAGGCCTATTCTTATAAGAAATCAGATGTCCAAGCATGGCTGTCACGGCTGGATTCTCTCTGCCAACAGCAGCAACTGGAGATGTTGGTCACTGGTGGTATCACAAATGTTCGCGAATGATACCCGCTTCGTATTTTTTCTACTCAATTGCAAATGGTTTACTTTTTCAACTCTTTCTTTTTGTTTTTTGTCTGTTTGCTTGTTTATTTGTCTTAGACATATTGCCACATGAACTCCACTGGTGCAAGTTGGACTCTCATCGCTAGATTCTCAAACACAGATGCCATAAACTGGATGATTGACAGTGGTGAATGGTGGTATGACAAGAATGTTGCTGTCGGAGAAACAACTGATCCATCACACAACACTGATATGATCTCGCCAGCATTCTGGCAGGTCAGTGGTAAGAAGTTGAAGATAACGCGCAGTGATGACCCTCAGCACATCGCTCTGCTACAGACCACAGGAGATTGTTTGGGTGGACAGACATTCAGATCGAAAATGACAAGTTATGGTGTCTTCAGAAATAATCGGACATTTAGTGATGGCGATGGTTGCAGAGGTAGCTGTGATGTCCAGTATGGCGGACAGTATAATGAAACCACAGGTTTCCAGCAGGCCGGATGCAATGGTGAAATTCAAAGCGGCAATAAGATCGGCTTCTGGTGTGTTCCTGACTACAGTGGCTCTGTAGTAATGATTGGAGGAGGAGGCTTCAGCTGCAGCCGTTCTTATCACGGGTTAGGTATAACAGAATCGAAAGAAAGTGCCTTTCACGCCGGCCCTGGTCGACCTGAACACGACTTTGGCGACAGTCCATATGGCTCCCCACAACAGGCTTACTCATTAAATCTCTGGATACATTAGCATGATACGGCCAGTTTAACAGCAGCCAGTTGGTTTAAGGCCTTCTTCTCATCAAATACATGACATTGATATTATGAGCTACGGAGCGAGTCAAAGCACCATTTTCACTCAAAAACTCAACCTTTTGCAGTTACAACTCGACAAGGACCATTCCCAGCGTAGAAAGTTTCCATGATGTATTGCACTTTTATAAAAATAAAATTTGCTACCAAATCATTGTTTTGTGAACGTTTCACATTTTCAAACTTGCAGAGGTCACGATGCCATTTCTGGTTTTACCATAGGTCAAAAGACGACAATAATTTTTTTTTCATATATATTCAGTGAAAATTTCAACCTGTTCCAGGGGATTTAAATCTCTTTCCGCCCTACACCTTCACAATATTTAAACATTGCACTTTTCACATGTAACCGATTTGTATCTGACCGATATAAGTTTTCATTATTACGCTTATCATGACCAGGATGATTAATTAAAGACTAGTCGTATTTAATTTTACTTCTTAATCATTACTTGTATTGTTATTATGTCTTTGTTCATTCTGACTTATCCTCATTGTTTAAATGTAGGCTACCGACCTACCTACCAAAAGCTTCCGAACGAGAAGACGAAGCATTTACAATTAAGAACGATGATGCAAACTTTTCACTGAACATACATGTCCAGTTAGAGTGATAAGGAGTAGCTTGACTTTATGTCTTTTTGGTCTTTCACAGAAATAAAACTGAACAAATAAGTCTTTTTGCCTAATTTGTACAAGACTTACGAAATATGTCAGACGGAAATGGAGTGTACTCTTATTTTAAAGTGGTTGTGCTTTGTATGTTGCTCTCAGGTGTGCAACTAATGTAGAAAAAAGTACCGCGTGAAAACGAGTGCTAAAAATACAAAAGTAAAGAAAAAATACCTGGGTTAAATTCAACCTTATCATCTGTGTACTATCCAAGATTTGTTGGCTATTGGGGCGCTTCCTCTGAGAATAAAATCCACGCATAATGTTTGAAAAGGAAAACTGGGTCTAAAAATCCATCCTTTATGAAAAATAAAGGAATGGAGTGTCAAGGCATAACACCTCTCCCTCTCAGATGATTGACGGAACAGAAAAACCCAAAATCCCTTCGATGTTTGAAAAACGCTCAGCGCGATACAACGACTTTGGCTGTAAGACCTATTAGCCTTTCGTTCTCGCGGAAATACGTCTCGTCACGCAACGCTCTTTAAGACGCTTTGCGTGATTTTTTCGAAAGGGTTTAGGGGAAAAAATAGTATTCTATTCAACATCATTCATATTCATGCTCAGTTGTATTAACGTGGGGAAAAATTATTGATCAGCAGGCTAAGCCAAGCAGTGACAGCGTGGCTTAGGGTTAACCGGTGATAAGACCCGCGCGATTTTCGGGCGGAAGAGCTAGCCGTTCGCTTCTGCGTTGCTCCGCTGAAAAACTGAGCAAGAATAAAGGATCTCGCACCAAAACCAGTATTTATCATAGCAGTGACGTAATCACACGTGAACTTGTCGAAGTCCTCATAAAAGGTGTGTGTACCCGAGCAACCTTTACAAATCCCGCGAAATTCACTCGTTTCACATAATCTGCACACCCATCTACCTCGCAGCTATACCTCTCACACTGCTCAAGAATGTTTTCATAATCGATCTTAAATAAGCGTCCACTTCCTCTCTTGTGCAAGCTGATCGCAGGCTGTTTTGAATCATCTCTAACCCGGATAATGCTACACCCCCTGCGTTTGATCACTTCCCTGGAGCGAACAACACCTTGTTGGTCTGAAAGACTTACACCGCTTCCGGTTGGGTTTACATGTTCGCTCCTAACACTGTCGTATTTGAGCAAAAATCATAGCTGGTTATGGCCAATCAGATGGGAGATTAAAAAAGCAACTCGCAAACCAACAAAACCAACGTAAAGAAAATGCAACTGTGCTCTTCCAGCAGCAACTCGCAAAACGGTCCCCTCCGTTCACCTCCCCATCTTTTTGCCGCCAATTATTCCTCAACTGTCTTAGATCAGGTGATTGCATCGTTGGCACACGAAACATTCATCGAAAAGAACAGAGAACACAGTTCCCGGTGCTGTAGTCCATTTAACACATTTCTTAGGGTTGTATAGGATGGGCGATGGGCTGATAACCATCTGGCTTGAGAGACTCTGTTGGTTACGGGAATCTTCTAAGAGGCCTTAACCGTGTACCCTTTGCATGGTGGGGGGAAAGACTGAAGAGTTTAGGAACTATTACACATTTATCCCTAATAACTAGAAGTAATCAAAGATTAATAAGTGCGTTCGAAGTTCAATGAATTTAGCTAAAATCATACAAAAAACATAGAAGGAAATTACGTCCGCAGCAGCTACGAAATTCGTCAACAACACGTCCGCCAACACCCGATGTTCGATGTTCGCGAAGAAGACAGAATTTTGTGTCGCACGAGGCAGAATCCTTTGCGCAACGAGAATGTGACGTCATAACTGCCCGCCCGATAGAAAGCCCAAAAAACCCTCAGAGCTCTCGCTAGCATTCACAGGACACCCACGAAATTAGGAAGCGTTCTTCTTCGTCGAACGCAATAATAATGATAATGATAATAATAATAACTATATTTATGTCTCAAATCGTTCTAGCCGAACACGAGTGCTCTACTCATCGGAGAGACTGTAAATCAAAAATCAAATTTTGGTTTTTTAACAAGAGTTGAAAACCGGAGTACCCGAAGAAAAACCTCTCGGAGCAGAGTGGAGGACCAACAAACTCAGCCCACTTATGACGCTTTCACCACTGCGCCAACTCTGCTGTATTTTAATTTGAAACAAGGCGTTGGTCGTTGGCGTTAACGTGGAATGCGCTATTTGATGGAAAGATTGGTTTTCATGACTCATTGTGGTGAGATGTTGTTTCTATTTGCAACTAGTTTGCGTGTCGAGTTTTCTACTTTTTAATTGAAAATAATTCCCGTAGCCAGTCGGAAACACTACACATCTCGTTTCAAAAGAAACGGTAGCCATCCCCTGAACTTGCTCTGGCTTCAATGTCTTGGCCTGCGGAAATGTACTTTAACGTGTTTCGATTATGTTCATAATGGCTGCCAGAAATCATCTGTTTCATTAATCGTCTTGATCTAAACCAATCAGGGTACTCGTTAGAACTGATTTGAAGCTAGGACAGTGGGCCTCTATATGGGATATGTAGACGAAAAAGACTAGGAACCAAAAACCACCTAAATCGCTCTTAATCGACCCAGAACTGTACCAGAGAGATAAAACACAAGACTGAAGCAAGGTATGCTTTTTTTTTAAATCGTAAATATATTTTTTGCATTTTGAGAAAAAACCGTTTTCCCCATACAAATCCTTATATTTCTACTGTTGCGTAATATGGTACACTACATATATCGAGCTTGGGCTGCCTGTGGTATAAGTACTGAGATCTATTAACAAACAAGAAATTCTCAGAATTTTCAAGCGGCCGTTTTTGCCATTTGGACCGCCTTTATCCTTAGGATGTAGTTTAGGTCGGTTGTAATTTAAAATTTTGAGTAAACAGTTCTGTCCAAGACACTTTTAGTAGCATGATGCGCGACGATTAACTTGTCACGCAATTCGGCCAATGTCTTACAAATAGACTAAATCGCAATCATTAAGGCCTGATATAATCAGTTTCACCTTGGATCGGCTCGATAGATCTGTCTTCGATTTAATTTATGAAAGAATTGCTTTACGGTTCGGTGTCTGTCCATTTCATTTCTGATCTCTGGGCAAAAGTCCTCCTTTTTCTGAACTAGTGCGTGAGCAGAATGGTTATAAAATTTAAATTTTCACCTCATTACTTATTCATAGAGGGCTTGGCCGTAAGGTACGTTTATCCCCCACCGATCAGGAAGTCCCGGGTTCAACTCCTAGCAACGGCAACCCACTTTAGTTTTTCTTTTTTCTTTTTCTGTTTCTTCTGCTTTTTTTTTTTAATTATTAGTTTGACTAATCGTTGAGCTTTAGAGCGATTTTTCAATTTTACATGGAGATTCAATGGGTATTTAGTAGAAACAAACTGCCGAAACACCTAATGACCGGCCGTTCGATTTGTTCGATAAGTCTGGGAAATCGACGATTTAATCACATCCAGGTTATGATGTTTTCATCAAGATGTGTTGAACGATGCTCTAGACGTTTATATTTTTCTTAAAATCAAGCTGCATTTTACGCAGGCCATACGACGCGCTCTGTGTCTGTCGGCTTTGCGTGACTATCAACTTGTTACGTCACACGAATATTGCACCATCATTTCTGAACCACTTGGTGAGCAGAATGGTTATAAAATTTAAATTTTCACCTCATTACTTATTCATAGAGGGCTTGGCCGAATGGTACGTCTATCCCCCACCGATCAGGAAGTCCCGGGTTCAACTCCTAGCAACGGCAACCCTCTTTGGTTTTTCTTTTTTCTTTTTCTGTTTGTTCTTTTTTTTTTTTTAAAGTATTAGTTTGACTAATCGTTGAGCTTTAGAGCGATTTTTCAATTTTACATCGAGATTCAATGGGTATTTAGTAGAAACAAACTGCCGAAACACCAAATGACCGGCCTTTCGATTTCTTTGATAAGTCGGGGAAATCGACGATTTAATCACAACCAGGTTATGATGTTTTCATCAAGATGTGTTGAACGATTCCCTAGACGTTTGTATTTTTCTTAAAATCAAGCATACGACGCGCTCTGTGGCTGTCGGCTTTGCGTGACTATCAACTTGTTACGTGACACGAATATTGCACCATCATTTCAGATCATTTCAAGTACTCGGTTCGGGTGTAATTCTCGAAGAGGATTTGGCCGCTGTGTTACAGATCAACTACATGACAATCACAAAGGCCCGATAAAATTCATTTTAAGTCCGTGGATAGGTTCCATAGAGTTTTTTTTTTTGATATGAAAGAATTACTTTGCGGTTCGGTGTTTGCCCAAACCTCTGAGGAATTCCCCGCTAATCAAAGATTGCATCATCATTTCAAGTGCGTGGTTCGTGTTGTTTACAGCTGAAGTTGAAAGGCAACAAAGGTCTTGGGAATCGTTCAGCATATCCTTATGATAATATCGTAGTTTAGATCAGATAAATCGTTCGATTTTCTGGAATTTGTCAATCCCCTTTCTCGAGTAAACACAAAGGATATTTGTTTGCGTGAGAAACCGGATGCGTGACTGCCATGCCTTATGTACTGTAAAATACACATGTCAAGTCGAGCGAAGTCTGAGTGGCGCAAGTGATAAGCGCACGCGGTGAACTTTTGATTTGAGATTCCAAGGTCGCGGGTTCGAATCTCAGTGGAGGTAGTACAAAAAAAAATTTCTTACAGCTCTAGCCGAGCGGGGCACGGGCCTCACGACGGACACGACAAATAAAAACAAGAAATTCTCAGAATTTTCAAGCGGCCGATTTTGCCATTTGGACCGCCTTTATCCTTAAGATGTAGTTTAGGTCGGTTGGAAGTTTAAAATTTTTAGTAAACACTTCTGTCCAAGACACTTTTAGAAGCGTGATGCGCGACGATTAACTTGCTACGTAATTCGGCCAATGTCTTACAAATAGACTAAATCGCAGTCATTAAGGCATGATATGATCAGTTTCACCTTGGATCGGTTCAATAGATCTGTCTTCGATTTAATTTATGAAAGAATTGCTTTACGGTTCGGTGTCTGTCCATTTCATTTCTGCTCTCTGGGCAAAAGCCCTACTTTTTCTGAACCAGTGCGTGAGCAGAACGATTAAAGGATTTAAATTTTCACCTCATTACTTATTCATAGCTGGCTTGGCCGAGAGGTACGTCTATCCCCTACCGATCAGGAAGTCCCGGGTTCAATTCCTAGCAACGGCACCTCTCTTTGGTTTGTCTTTTTTCTTTTTCTTTTCGTTCTGCTTTTTTTTAAAGTACTAGTTTGACTAATCGTTGAGCTTTAGAGCGATGTTTCGATTTTACATGGAGATTCAATGGGTATTTAGTAGAAACAAACTGCCGAAACACCAAATGACCGGCCTTTCGATTTCTTTGATAAGTCTGGGAAATCGACGATTTAATCACATCCAGGTTATGATCTTTGCATCAAGATGTGTTGAACGATGCTCTAGACGTTTATATTTTTTCTTAAAATCAAGCTGCATTTTACGCAGGCCATACGACGCGCTCTGTGGCTGTCGGCTTTGCGTGACTATCAACTTGTTACGTGACACGAATATTGCACCATCATTTCAGATCATTTCAAGTACTCGCTTCGGGTGTAATTCTCGAAGAGGATTTGGCCGTTGTCTTACAGATCAACTACATGACAATCACAAAGGCCCGATATAATTCATTTTAAGTCCGTGGATAGGTTCCATATTTTTTTTTTCACATAAAAGAATTACTTTGCGGTTCGGTGTTTGCCCAAACCTCAGGGGAATTTCCCCGCTAACCAGAGTAAGGTAAAGATTGCATCATCACTTCATTTGCGTGGTTCGTGTTGTATACAGCTGAAGTTGAGAGCCAACAAAGGTCTTGGCAATCGCTTAGCATGTCCTCATGATAATATCGTACTTTACATCAGAAAAATTCTTGGATTTTCTGGAATTTGTCAATCCCCTTTCTCGAGGAAACACAAAGTATATTTGTTTACGTGAAAAACCGGATGCGTGACTGCCATGCCTTATGTACTGTAAAATTCGCTAAGTGTGTTGACCGATGTCTGAGTGGCGCAAGTGATAAGCGCGCAGGGTGAAATTTTGATCTGAGATCCCGAGGTCGCGCGATCAACTCTCAGTGCAGGCGAAAATAAATTCTTGCAGCTCCGGCCGGGTTCAACTCCTAGCAACGGCAACCCTCTTTGGTTTTTCTTTTTTCTTTTTCTGTTTCTTCTGCTTTTTTTTTAAGTATTAGTTTGACTAATCGTTGAGCTTTAGAGCGATTTTTCAATTTTACATGGAGTATTACAATGGGTATTTAGTAGAAACAAACTGCCGAAACACCAAATGACCGGCCTTTCGATTTCTTTGATAAGTCTGGGAAATCGACGATTTAATCACATCCAGGTTATGATCTTTGCATCAAGATGTGTTGAACGATGCTCTAGACGTTTATATTTTTCTTAAAATCAAGCTGCATTTTACGCAGGCCATACGACGCGCTCTGTGGCTGTCGGCTTTGCGTGACTATCAACTTGTTACGTGACACGAATATTGCACCATCATTTCAGATCATTTCAAGTACTCGGTTCGGGTGTAATTCTCGAAGAGGATTTGGCCGTTGTGTTACAGATCAACTACATGACAGTCACAAAGGCCCGATGTAATTCATTTTTAGTCCGTGGATAGGTTCCATAGACCTTTTTTTTTTTTGATATGAAAGAATTACTATGCGGTTCGGTGTTTGCCCAAACAGGTCATGTCTGGTCTCTGGGGAATTTCCCCGCTTACCAGATTCAAAGATAAACATTGCACCATCATTTCAAGTCCGTGGTTCGTATTGTTTACAGCTGAAGTTGAAAGGCGACAAAGGTCTTGGGAATCGCTTACCATATCCTAATGATAATATCGTAGTTTAGATCCTAATGATAATACCGTCGTTTGGATCTGATAAATTCTTCGATTTCTAGAGTAAACACAAAGGATATTTGTTTGCGTGAGAAACCGGATGCGTGAGTGCCATGCGTTATGTACTTTAAAATTACCATGTTCACTTGACCGATGTCTGAGTGGCGCAAGTGATAAGCGTACACGGCGAACTTTTGATTTGAGATTCCAAGGTCGCGGGTTCGAATCTCAGTGGAGGTAGTAAAAAAAAAAATTTCTTGCAGCTCTAGCCGAGCGGGGCACGGGCCTCACGACGGACACGACAAATAAAAAAAAAAAAAACAAGAAATTCTCAGAATTTTCAAGCGGCCGATTTTGCTATTTGGACCGCCTTTATCCTTAGGATGTAGTTTAGGTCGGTTGGAAGTTTAAAATTTTTAGTAAACACTTCTGTCCAAGACACTTTTAGAAGCGTGATGCGCGACGATTAACTTGCTACGTAATTCGGCCAATGTCTTACAAATAGACTAAATCGCAGTCATTAAGGCATGATATGATCAGTTTCACCTTGGATCGGTTCAATAGATCTGTCTTCGATTTAATTTATGAAAGAATTGCTTTACGGTTCGGTGTCTGTCCATTTCATTTCTGCTCTCTGGGCAAAAGCCCTACTTTTTCTGAACCAGTGCGTGAGCAGAACGATTAAAACATTTAAATTTTCACCTCATTACTTATTCATAGCTGGCTTGGCCGAGAGGTACGTCTATCCCCTACCGATCAGGAAGTCCCGGGTTCAATTCCTAGCAACGGCACCTCTCTTTGGTTTGTCTTTTTTCTTTTTCTTTTTGTTCTGCTTTTTTTTTAAAGTACTAGTTTGACTAATCGTTGAGCTTTAGAGCGATGTTTCGATTTTACATGGAGATTCAATGGGTATTTAGTAGAAACAAACTGCCGAAACACCAAATGACCGGCCGTTCGATTTCTTTGATAAGTCGGGGAAATCGACGATTTAATCACATCCAGATTATGATGTTTTCATCAAGATGTGTTGAACGATGCTCTAGACGTTTATATTTTTTCTTAAAATCAAGCTGCATTTTACGCAGGCCATACGACGCGCTCTGTGGCTGTCGGCTTTGCGTGACTATCAACTTGTTACGTGACACGAATATTGCACCATCATTTCAGATCATTTCAAGTACTCGGTTTGGGTGTAATTCTCGAAGAGGATTTGGCCGTTGTCTTACAGATCAACTACATGACAATCACAAAGGCCCGATATAATTCATTTTAAGTCCGTGGATAGGTTGCATATTTTTTTTTTCACATAAAAGAATTACTTTGCGGTTCGGTGTTTGCCCAAACCTCAGGGGAATTTCCCCGCTAACCAGAGTAAGGTAAAGATTGCATCATCACTTCATTTGCGTGGTTCGTGTTGTATACAGCTGAAGTTGAGAGCCAACAAAGGTCTTGGCAATCGCTTAGCATGTCCTCATGATAATATCGTACTTTACATCAGAAAAATTCTTGGATTTTCTGGAATTTGTCAATCCCCTTTCTCGAGTAAACACAAAGGATATTTGTTTGCGTGAAAAACCGGATGCGTGACTGCCATGCTTTATGTACTGTAAAATTAACACATTCAGTTGACCGATGTCTGAGTGGCGCAAGTGATAAGCGCGCGGGGTGAACTTTTGATCAGAGATCCCGAGGTCGCGCGATCAAATCTCAGTGCAGGCGAAAAAAATTCTTGCAGCTCCGGCCGAGAGGGACCCGGGCCTCACGACGGACACGACAAATAAAAAAAAAAAAAAAAAAAAAAAAAAAAAACGGGTATTACTAGAAGCGGCACGTCGCTAAGCGACGGCCGCTTAAAAATGGGTATTACTAGAAGCGGCACGTCGCTAAGCGACGGCCGCTTAAAAAAACAAGAAATTCTCAGAATTTTCAAGCGGCCGTTTTTGCCATTTGGACCGCCTTTATCCTTAGGATGTAGTTCAGTATTACTAGTTTAGTATTACTAGAAGCGGCACGTCGCTAAGCGACGGCCGCTTAAAAATAAAAAAAATGGGTATTACTAGAAGCGGCACGTCGCTAAGCGACGGCCGCTTAAAAAAAAAAAAAACGGGTATTACTAGAAGCGGCACGACGCTAAGCGACGGCCGCTTAATGATCGTGGTCAGGCGACTGTAAAACGAGCAGAGAACACAACGTCCACTTTGTTTTGGGCTAACTCAATATAAAAGACACCTCCGTCAATTACTGAATTAGAACTGGTTCGGATACCTAAGAAAAGGTGAAAATTTACTTTAATTCCGCTCATTTGAAAAAAACTAAGAAGCTTTCCAACCTTATCAGTATGTCCTTTAAAAAAAGTATTACAGTTTCACAGCTCGACGGTTTTCCGTAAACATTAAGCTCACAATTTCTTCTAATTTCGAATCCAATGCTTTTAGCCTTTCTTACCTCCTTTGAGATGGCTTCACCTCAGTTTCTGGAGTTGCCAACGTTGTCGCTTGATTAAGGCTACTAATGTATATAAATGCGAAATTGACCACAATGAATTACAGCGCCCGTAAATAGCGGCATTGCTTGCTGGCCATGTCGATCTTTACTCTTGTAATACGTGCGAGCGAACAAGTTGAATGAAATTGAGGTCAACCATTTAGCCTGAAAGTGATATTTTCTAGAGCCTCTTTTGTGTTTTCGTTTTCTTAAACTTCGATGAATTTCACCAATGAACGAATATCTGCAAATCTTGAAAGGTGGTAAGACCGATACAATTTTTTTTAACTGGTGAAAGATTTCGTCTGCGGCCTGTGAACGAGTACGACCAATCAGAATGCATTAGTTTGTTACGAAATATTTTTACTTGAAAATTTATTTTGCTGTAAATCTCAGGGCGTATATAATAAATTCATGTTGGAAACTGAGACCACGTTTCTAGCCATTCGATGTCGACCTGAGACTGACCGACAATGAGATTTATTCAACTTAACATGAGACAGACATCACAAAGTGTCCCTCCAGCCCTAATCCTCACCTTAACACAAGCAGTTCCGTCTAATATCAAGTATATGGCAATTGCAAACATGGCAAATACTGTCGGTTTAACATAAAGTCCCCAAATGATTTGTGGACATAAGTGAGCTAAGCAGGCCAAGGAAACTTTTCTTCAAAGGACTCGAACTTGCAGAAAATGACTGATGCTCAGTCGAAACGTTTACCGTTTACAGCGTTACTTTTTGTTCTTGAATGTATTTTATAGAGGGTATTACACGGTGGCGAGAAGATATGAATTTTATGTTTGAGTGGCAAGAACAATATATAAAATACTGTCACACTGAAGACACGCCGTGCAGACTTGCTAAAGACAGCGAAATCCGTTGAATCTGCTGAATTAAAAAACTCCCTATTTCGCGACCTTTCACAGCATCGCGGGTGGAATATTTTCGCAGGATTCGTAGCACGCGGGCCATTAAACGTATTTTTATTTCCGGTCAAATCTAACGCATCGCACTCCCCCAGCGCAGCGGAGTGCATGTGGACAAAATGACCATCCCTCCCCCGAGTAAGTGCC
>CAOKRL010000005.1:45000-52500 GCA_948470475.1 Galaxea fascicularis
TGAATTGCCAGTGGCGGAAATATATAAGAACCGTCAACTCCTGTTCTGAAATAAGCTTAAAGATATCTATGTGTGACTTTCAATTTTGACATCGATCACATTGGAACAACCATATCTAATTACAAACTAAAAAGCCTACATTTTGTATCAAAAACTTCTCCCGCGCGAATGCCTACTGTGTTTATCTCGAGATATTTTAATTATCAAGTCAGGATCTCTGGAACCCTAAATTAACGATATAAATAAGCTCTGCAGAAACCGGTGAAAGAACTCTTTCTGTTATAAAGGGAATGCTCAACCATTTAGAAGAGAGAACAAAGAAAGGTTGCTGGTGTTTCATTCTCTCCCTGTAATGGAATCGTCAACGTTTAAACCGGAAAAAGAAAGAACCGCCCAACACTTTATTGCTCCCAAACTTCGTTAGCATTTAAATTAAATTGAGAGACGGGATAGTTCTTGTACTTTACGAAATTGGAATCCGTTTCTGGCGAAGCTGAATAACATTCTATCCGAAGGTGAGTCTTCACTGAAATTGAAATTTCAATCAGTAGCTGACTTACTCTCTCGCGAAAGTATGTATTAGAAACATAGGCGAAGTTTCGCGCTTAATTTTGGTGAGAATACCCGATGGTTTATCCCCTAAATGCACACCTGAACAGAAGCGTTAGCCAAAACAGGAGAAACTGGGTGAACCTTAATAAAACACGGTTTGTTAATAATGCCAAATTGAAATTGATTTAGTAAGTTGAATCATCCATGGTTTGCTAACAAACATGGAAAACAATGTTTGGGCAAAAACTCACTTTACGTTAAATAGAGGTTTGTATCCAGATTCCAAAGCGATAGGAGAGCTTGAGTTCTCTTTCGTATATTAGCTTTTTCTTATGAAAAATAACATTAGTAGAAAAGGAAGAACGCAGAAAAATCCAAATAAAAAAAAGAAAGAAAGTAAAAACGAAACGAGAAATTGCGAACGAAGAATACTGTAAAACGGACGTTGAATGAGAAAGGACGCAGAAATTGTAAATTACATCAACAAAGATCGACAGGAAAACAACCGTTTTTCCGGAACTGGAGTCCAATTTATGTCGGATGTTAAACATCCTAAATCATGGTTGACAAATGCACGATATAAACCTCTTTTTTTCTCTACAACTGGACCTCGATGCGAAAACAATAAGAGAAATATTATTTCGACACCAATAATAATTAAATTATTCTTACAACGTAAACAGCGTGAGCAAGAACAGTTCCTGTTTTCTTCGAGTGATTGGTTCAGCGACTAAAGCGGAAAAAAACGACAACCCTACCTCTATGGCAGTGCACGATTTTAATGCCGGGTTTTGTGATCGCTGTTCCTCGGTTAATCTGATAAAAATAAACATTTGCTTCCAACGCTTTTTATTGTCCTGAACTTAGCTCTTAAGTTACTCGAGCGCTTACAACCGATCGCCCTCTAATTATTACAAATTTTGAGATAGAAAAGCGATAAACTAATGACGATTTGTCCGTTTGAAGGGATATTGAGGCATTTTAACAAATGACGGGGAAGCACATTGCAGGAAGAGGGATTAAAAGCGATTAGTTTGCATGATAAACGACACCGCAAAATGAAGGAAAGACTACCTGCACGGATTTCCCGTGTGCTTTTTGCGGTTGCCTCGCGTTAGAACCATCTAGTTATATTTTTACCGCTCTTTTGCCGCACTTAATTCATCAGTTAGGTTCGGAGCGAGGAGTGGAGCGTCGTCTGAACCGGGCCTAAGAGATTTACCTGTTTTGTATGATATTATCGGAAGTATTAAATAGATCGTTTTGAGCAATGGCTGAGCGAATACGTATCTTTAGCCAAAGAACAGAGATCCCAAAACTGGGAGCTAAAATCATGCAGTGCCATCTATAGTTGTCGTTTTCAGTTGATATAAAAGGACTTCTGTGATTGCCTTTCATTGTTTTCCGCTCAGTATCGTCAGTGAACAAGATTCCGTAGATAAGGGGAGGTATTCTTGATCCTACTATTTAAGTTGTAAGAATTATTATTTAATGATTTGGTGTTACAATAAAATATCTCAGATCATGTTTTCGGGTCTCGGTCCAGTTGTTGAGAAAAAGAGCTGTTTATATCGTGCCGTTGTCAACCATGTTTTTAGGATGTCTAAAGGTCGCCACACACGAGGGGACTAGTCCCTGCGACTAGTCCCTGCGACTAGTCCCTTGAAGAGTTTACACGAAGGGACTGGTCGCAGGGACTAGTCCCATCGTGTGTGCCGACGAAGGGTTTTGAGGGACTAGTCGCAGGGACTTGTCCCACAAATTCAAACCAGTTTGAATTCGTGGGACAAGTCGCAGGGACTAAAATTTGGTCCCTGGGACTAGATTTTCTGTCAAAAATGACTAGTTCACACGATGGGACTAGTCCCCGCGACTTGTTTCAGGGACTAGTCGCAGGGACTAGTCCCCTCGTGTGCGCCGACCTCAAAGGCCCCGCAAACGAGGAAACATTGCTGCGGAAGCATTTCACAGTCCAGAAATGTTTCCCTGTTTGCGCGCTCACGCAACTTTTGTTCAAGAAGCAAAATTTCAGGCGAAATTTGCTTCCTCGGCAAATGTTTTCTCGTTTGCGCAGCATGAAGCAAAACTTTTTGTTTTTGTATTCTGCTTGCTTTCGCACCAAGAAACTTTTCGGAAAACAATGTTTCCGCAACAAACATCGTTTTCGGGGGCCTTAACATCTGATAATATATATATTTAGGCAAGCCTAAAAGCGGCGCTCCACAGTTATTTCCTTAATATTAGCACTTACAGATAAACTAATCATGGCAATGCCACAGGACTCGAGCCATGACTCTAGTAAGGACTTCTCTATATTGTGATTCTATATCATATATATATATATATATATATATATATACTTTGCTCGCCTTGTATATATATATTTTTTTTTTGTTTTTTTTTTTTTTACTGTGTTGCTGCAGAGCCAAAGCCATCATTCAATCAAGTGCAAACGTAGATTTTCGAAATATCAACGGTCTTTGTGGATCAGGAACTATATGATTCTGATGAGCAAAAACGATTAACAAACTTTTCTTCATCACAGTTTAATTACATCTGATTACATTTCAATCAGTACAGGTGGTAAAAATCACTAAACTAGGTTAACACTTCTAGTGTCCCGCTATTAAATCCAACTTCACAATCGGTTATGTTCTTTGGCTGAGTCACAAATTCGTGTATCGGTGACACTTTAATCCATCAAAACAAAATATTTTAAACTGTGCGATAAAACCCCAAAGTGAGCACTCTTCGACACGGCCCATAACAGAGCAAAAGTACTTTGCTCGCCTTGTGTTCAACATTTTATGGTGTCATTCTTGTGATCTATTACAGTAAAGACGATAGAAAGTGCCGTCGATGTCCTTTTCACAATAACATCGAAACAAGTTGAGCGAAATCGACTAAAAGCGGCGCTCCACAGTTATTTCCTTAATATTAGCATTTACAGATAAACTAATCATGGCAATACCACAGGACTCGAGCCATGACTCTGGTAAGGACTCCTCTATATTGTGATTCTATATATATATATATATTTAACAATTATTCCATGAGCGCGCGTTGGATATGAGATGGTAAATAGCCAACGAGGCCCGTAGGCCCGAGTTGGCTATAATCAATCTCATATCCAACAAGCGCGAATGGAATAATTGTTTTATTAAATTCTCAACCTTCGGATTTGCTAAATTCTATTTAAGTGTAAAGGCCCGTGCAAACGCTCGCAACATGTTGGCCAACAATGTTGCGTCTTGTTGGCCAACAATGTTGCGAGCGTTTGCACGGGGCTTAAGAAACGACCAGAAAGTGATGTGACTTTTGGGCGCCAAAACAACATGATGTCATGATCACATACGTGCACCGCCGTGCGAACAGTTGAATGAAAAATCAAAAGCGAAGCAAATTAAGCGTACAGCTGAACTGAAATTACAGTAATCCAAAGTTCACGGAATGCTTTGTACGGGTAAAAACCTTACTGCAGTGTTCTCAAGTGTTCAAAGCTCAAACTCATCGGGAAGAGTAATTATTGTGGACATTTACACTACAGTTCTAAAAATACTGGGGAAAGCTTAACTGACACGTACCGTTAAATAATCTCATCCCGAACTTTGTGGCCGTTTTTTTTTTTATTGTTTTGGGACGGGCTTGTCCATAATATCTTGAATTTCCTCTGTGGAGAGCTCACCGAATCTGCTTTTTTCATCCATTTTTTTGGTCGACGAAACTTGCTTTTTTTTTTGCCTTCCCGTGAAAAATTTTATGCCGAGCGACCTTTGACGCATTCATTTCCATATGAGGTCAAACGCAGGTATAATGGCTGGTAACCGAGATCTAGTGAACCAATCAAAAAGCTAGAATTGCATTATCCGAGGTTGAGAATTTAATAAATATAATTAGTAGTGTAGGATGGGAACAGAAATCGAAACAACAAAAGAAATGAGTGAAAATGTGTTCAGCCGGGAGTCAGGGTTGGTGATAGGTTGGTGATCCAAAGGTAAATGAGGCAGTTAGTTGTTGTTATTTCCCCGCTCAAACCTACACAATTATTATATATATATATATATATATATATATATACCTGACCTTATGAAAACCAGGTCGACGAAAATTCGAGGCTTTTTAGAACTTCCTTTGCTATTACCTCCGTTGTTTAACAAGGACACTTAACTTTTTGCTTATTACCAGATTACAGTGTCGACGAAAGGAAAAAAAAAAAAAAAGAACATGGCTATTTGCTATATCACTAGACATGAAATCGACGTAACCTCTGACCTGAACTATCGTGTGGGCAGTAGTGTCAGTTTTGCCCAAATCTTGCTTTGAAACGTCGGCCTTGCCGAGAGCAAAGTTACCGTCGGAAAGAGGCATCGATTTCCACGAAATCAAGCAACGTTTTAAACCGAATTCCCTGGTGGCTAACACAAATAACAGCAAGCTCTTGGTAAATTACATCTACGTAAACATGTGGCAAATGTTACGACTAGATTTGAGGCCGGAAATCACACATTATGACACTTCAAATTATCACATCACTTATCAGATCACTAGCATAGAATCGCTAAAGCCGCAAGGGCGGTAACAAGTCAAGAAACTGGAAAAACTTACGGTTTTCGCGCAGAAATACAGAGGCAAATCTTGTCGTCGCCTGATAGTTACTTGAAGTCCCGGATGTTGAAAAACGATTTCAAGCGAACTTCCGTCAAGCCCTTGTTTCTTGCTCAATTTTTACTAAGTCTTTAGCCTGGTCAAAAGTCAAGTCCAATTTCACCATGTGCGCTTACAAATCAACCCTGACACCTACGTTTTGAGGCTAAAGACTCCTTACCTCCGAAAGCAAAGCTCTACAATAACCTTCACTGCGCCTAACAGTCGACTTCATAGCGGCCGACAAGATAAATACGCACGAAGGTTATTAGACAAGGCAGACACTGCATCTCGCTAGAATTTTTCCCTCACTGAGCTTCATGATGCTCTAAGGAAAACTTTGCTCTAGGAGGTGAACAGGAAAGCTAAATATACTGACTCCGTTTGAAACTAAGCCTGCGCTGAGATTTCAAATTCATGCAAATTTTCTTGAGAAAGAGAGAGAGTGGGACCAAATAAAGAGGGTTAAAAGGGAGGAGGGGCAGGGTAGGGGGGGGGGGGGGAGCTTATTCTAACTTTCAATGTTAACTTTCTCTTACTAATCAGCTAATTGCCATCGTCGCTCCCCCCAGCACAAGCAAAGACCAAGAAGAATAGAAGGGGGAAACACACCTCAGTACTAAAATAAACAAGGCTTAGTATAACTTTCCTGCGACCCTGTTTTCAAAAATCCAGGTAGATATATATATATATATATATATAATTTTTTTATTATCATTACTGTGTTGCTGCAGAGCCAAAGCCATCATTCAATCAAGTGCAAACGTAGATTTTCGAAATATCAACGGTCTTTGTGGATCAGGAACTATATGATTCTGATGAGCAAAAACGATTAGCAAACTTTTCTTCATCACAGTTTAATTACATCTGATTACATTTCAATACAGGTGGTAAAAATCACTAAACTAGGTTAACACTTCTAGTGTCCCACTATTAAATCTAACTTCACAACTAGCCTGCGAGCGCAGACATATGTCCGGTTGTCGCTTCTCTCCGCCCGAAAAGTAACGTCTGCGAAAACGACTCCACAAACGATTTCCATGGCGTCATTTTCTTGGGACCAATCACAATCGAGTTCAAATGAAATATCATTTCTTCTTCTCTTTCATTAGGATTTCAACTTGTTGAGTTAAGGCTAAATATGAGCGTTACAGTATAGAAAAAGACAGATTTATTGTCATACGCTTGCCTTCATAACAAAAGCTTGACTCAATGTGGTCATTGTATGATGGCTGTGACTCAAAGCTTTTTTCGCTGACATTGCTGCTGCTGCAGCGGTCCCTGAGCGGCACAAACTCAACATCAACAAAAATATTTATAAATTGTTGTTCTTGAAACTAGTTTACGATCATTCCAATTCGTTACCTTTGTAAAATAAGGCAAATACATCAGGAATTAACAGGGAATTTTGATGTTAATTCGTGGTAAAGACCCATGTTCTCAGTTGAATTTGGTCATTTCGCGTTTCACGTCGTTGTTTGTGAAGGACAGTGAAGAAATATACTGAAATACATAATAAAGGCTCGTGCAGAGCTATTGTTCTTGCTCATTAAAGCTGTTGTTTTCGGCCTCGTCTCCTTGCAGTCTCCTTCATCGATATCAAACCGCGCTGGTGTTTCGAAAAGCACGGCAAACAATGTAGCACTGATATTGCAAACCCACGCGCAGAGCCATTGACTATGCTCACAGTATATATACACCTATTGATAAGTGCGGGCGTTCGCGTCACCGTTCCAAAACCCGCTGTATCAAACCTGTGAACCTGACTTCATATTTTCTGGAATCTTATAAACCGAAATCAGTTATACATATAACTTACTAATAAGTCTAAATTAGGCAAAATGGCTGGATACTATTGATTCTTCTTGTCCCTCTTTTAGTCATCTATTCACTGTATTTTCAAACTGCTGGCGCTTATCATTACAGTTCGAATCAGAGCTGAACGTAGTATTCGGTGATCCTCTCTCTCCGTCATTCTTATTCATTCTACAATTTTGACCTCCATTTAGGTGCTATTCTACTCTACCACTCATGCAGAGGTTTCGCCTAATTGCAATGTTTTCTGGATTGTATCAAATTTTTATGCGGGCACACACTGAACCTTGTGATGGATTCGTTCAACCAGATTACGGCATGGCACTTCAGCGACATGTCTTCAAGACGCTGAGAGTTCCAAGCTCTCTTCACTGCCTAACAGCGTGCGACAACGACATCAGATGCCAAAGCATAAATCACGTAATGGGCAAAGACTTCTGCGAACTCAACAATCGCACGAAAGAAGAGGCACCACAAGATCTGATCCCG
>CAOKRL010000005.1:60000-67500 GCA_948470475.1 Galaxea fascicularis
TTAAGGTGTACAGTCAGTATTAAGTTAAGGCTCACCCGAACACATCGCCGACCATTCCGGCCATGCGCCCGCGTAGCGTCAACATTTTCTCAAAAAAATGAATCGCAAAATGGCGTGAAATAATACAGAGAAATGTATGGAAAGGTTTCGATTACTAACATTTTCGAGCGACCGTGAACGGCAAACTTTTTTTCCGCGTTGTTACACGCTCAAAACATTCAAGTTTGTCTAGACAAACTTGAATGTTTTGAGCGGTTAGCACTCTTTCACAACGCTCAAAATGACTTCGGAGATATACCGCTGGGCAGTTACACCATGATTTGGTATGGGTGCTTACTCCACCTTAAGCTCAAAATGTCTTTTTCATCCCTGTGAACAACCAACCGTTTTGAGTGGGTAACAACGCGAAAAAAAGTTTGCCGTTCACGGTAGCTCGAAAATGGTAGTGTTTGAACACACTCCGGTTTAAAATGGAGATGGAACATTTGCCGTACCGGGATGTCGTTCTACCGTATGTCGGCGGTGTCCTGCCGTAAATAATGAGACTGTACTTTGAAAAAAACCCTTTCCTTTTTCCTTCGCTTGTATCAAGCTGCGCAGCCCATAGAAGCCTTTAAATCGGCAATCAAAAATACGTAAAAAGCTCAAAATTAAAGACATGATACCTGTGTTCCGGCGCTTGGTTTTTCACTTGCCGGAGTGGAGTTTTATAGTTTACTGTGTTCTCAACACTAACCTAAAATATGAAGTCAACAGCGAAATGTTTGATACTTACTTTTCTTTGCCAAAAACGCAAAAAACTTGATAAACCAAAGTCCACGTTAAAACTGTAAACTCCCCCGCTTTAGAATGGCGATATCATGGCTGTCTTCTGTACAAATTTCTTGCAAAAACCATCAGTTGAAAGCATAGGCAGCCCAATCATGGTGTGTGTCATCAAAAGTTGATATAGAAAAATTGACCGTCAAAAACCGAGAATTCCAACTAACTGAGTAACGGTGGAAATATTAATAATCTAGCCAAATAAAGCCTTCCTACCTTCACTCCACTGTTCGGCTTGTCACTTTCTGGGACCTCGTGAAATGCAATACCATCGCTTTTTTTTTAAATCTCAAGTCACTAGAATGGACAGTGAGTTTTGATTTAGAAAAAAGCTAATTTTCTTTCTCCGCAGCAAGTTATTTTCCTCAGCGGTTTCAGTATGGCCCAAACTTTAGTAAATATAAGCAACGTATTCTGTACCTCGCGTCGCGGCGATATATATGAGCCCGCTGATACAAGAAGTTCTAAGAGCAGCGGCAAAAGCCGCCTCACGTAAGTCGCGCTTATTTTGTCGTGACCGAAATAGTTGGCGATGGGAACTGTCTTCGGAAAGTAACGTCACAGTTTAGTGGAAAACAGTGTTTACCTCATTCTCCCTTTATTTATACCTCTACACATTTACACGCAATAAATGAAGTTGCTCAATGCGTGATCTGTCAAATTAATGTGACAACTTGTACTGGAAAGTTAGATTAAATTAGCGGCGCGTATTAATTTTAATGAAATGCAGTAATCAAACGTCCTATTTTGCTAATGATGGCTCCATGTCAACCCGCAAATAAGCAATACTATAGTTGTTAATGACGGCAACGTCGTTCAGACAGGGAATAGCTACTCGAAATGGCATTTTTTGTCGATCGTGGACTGCGAGTTACAAACATATGTGCTAAGGTATGGAGTTTTCTTAAAAATCAAAGAGCTTTGTATGGTTGTAAATGGGAAAGAGACAGGGCATCACCCTGAAATGATTTCCCCTATTATAAGAGGATTAATACTTAATTTGCAGGTCGGAATAGCAATCAAAAGCTAGCTACAGATAAGACAATTAATTTTCCTACACATTTTTTTTTTCAAAAATATATACAAAAAATAGTGCCTCGGGCCGTAGTCATGCCACCATGCATTCGTTCGATTTGTTGAAAGTTTCGGATTACCAACCTAAGAGCAAAATACGTGGGCTTTAGCATTACGGTCCACGTTAATACATTTTAGGCCTTGGCCGGAGTTAAAGAAACACACTTTATAAATGAACATAAAAATTCGATGCCATTTCAGTGGGTGAATTCCTCGAAGGCATTCAACCTGAGCTTAACCCTAAAGATTTATTTCAGTCGTACGTCGAACTGCTTGCCGCTTACTGGAACCTTCTGATTGGCTGTTTATGACAGGCTAGGCATAGCACGCAAGCTAGTATATTAACATTTAATTACAAGGAAATGTTGCAATATGTTTACGAAGCGGTTGGGTCTCCAATTTCACTGACGGGCCAAAATTATGACTGCGCTATTCTATTTAATCCCTCCATAATTTCAGAATTCAATGTCGGCACCAGTTTATTTATAATAACAGTTCCTGAAACAACTTTAAGTAGCGCAGTTGCAGGTGCACACATCAGTTATGCAGTAGGAACTTTGAAATAAAAGGAAACTGAAAAAAAATACAGTACTTCAATTTAATTTCAGTGGAAAATTATTTACTCCATATAGAGTTGAGTTCAGGGTTAGGGTTTGGGCTAGGGTTAGAAGACATTCACCCTGAGCTGTTTAGCTCCCTAAGATTTATTTTGGTCGAACTGCAGCTTACCTCTTTATCGGAAACACTTGATTGGTTGTTTATATAGGCTTGGCATTCCACCCAACAATATTAAAATATGTTAATAAAAGAGAATGTTGCAGGCTGTTGACAGAGTGGGTTTTAATTCCACCTACCAAAATTATCATACGCACAACTTGAATGGCCATGGTTCAATTCTTCTTTAGTTTAAGTGTTCAATGTCCTCGCCAATAAGTTATGAAGCAGGCCCTCGAGTAAATTCAAGTTGCATAGTTCCAGGTATATATACCGGTTATGCAGTGGAAACATTGAAATAAAAAGCACTGGAGTTCAATAATCAAACTTAGTATAAACTGAACGATAAAGTGGAAAACAATTAGAGTCGACCTACGGCTTTTTATGTCGTTCTTCTTATTGGTTTCGTCATACGGAGTCAGCGTCGCAAGAGTTGGTTCAGGGCGTTTGCTCAAGTGAATGCTGATCCAAGAAAAAGGTGGCATCGAAAAGGGAACGCCTAACGTTAAAAAGGTACGATTTTTAGGATCAATTTTAAACTTGAATGTGCAACACACCTGCAATCATGAACACCTTGAATAATAATTGAGGACTAAACCAATATAAGATTGCAAACAAATCTGAACGATCCACCTACGCACCAGTTTGGCCATATCGAAATCTGGTTTGAGATCTTTGTTTCATTATTTGAAGTCGAATAAATTTGTGATCCTTCAAGTAAATGATTTTTGTTTCATTATTTGAAGTCGAGTAAATTTATAAAACCTTGAGAACTAAACTAGTGCAAGTGTTGAAGCAGTGATTTTATTACTTTTCTGCATTGATATCTGATCAACTTAGCTGGAGTATGACTCGCGAACAAAACTTTCGCTCACCCCTCACTCCATCGTTGTTCGTTTCGTCGTGCCAATTATATATAACTCCGCCATCCCCCAGAGTGCAAATTGCTCCTTACGTCCGTCTCGCCGAAGATTTAAGTTTCCCACGTGAATAGTAATCGGAAATTGCTCCCTGCTCCCAACGTCAGTGGCTTCATAGCTCAGTTGGTTAGAGCGTCGCACCGGTATGGCGAGGTCACGTGGTCAAAGCCCTGAATTTTTTTCAGGCTTCTTTACGCAACTGCATATAATTACGTTTACAACTGCGAGGATCAGTCTTCATTTGAAAAAATCAAGTGATAATGCTGCGCCACCATACTTAAGAATGCCTTTCTTCAGCCTTTGATTGATTTGGCTGGCGGTTGGGTGCCCCTGACAACTGTAAAGACTACCGCAGTGCTAGCAGAACTTACTTCAATCCTTTGAACATCTCTCAGTAGTCACAGGTCCGGAGAGTTTAAAACAGACAAGAATCATTCGCCACAAGTTTGTGTTGTTGGAGAAGCCATAAAGTGGTGAGAGCACTCGCTTCCCACCAATGTGACCCGGGTTCAAGCCCCGATCCCGGCATCATATGTTGGTTGAGTGTGTTGTTGGTTCTCGTTCTTGCTCCGAGAGGTTTTTCTCTGGGTACTCCGGATTTCCCCTCTCCTCAAAAATCAACACTTTCAAATTCCAATTCATTCTGGAGTTCGAAGGCCATAGATTTGTCAGTCATATGGACTGTTAAGTGTCACCCTCGTTAAACAAAGTTGATTTGATTTGAGTTGAAAGCAAGCTAGAGGATGCGGCATGGAAATCTCTTGCATTTACTTGTTTCTTGATAGCCAAGAAACATCGGCTTACTTAACAAATTATTAGACATTCCAAAACGATCAAGAAGAGAGAATACGTTTTGGAGCTACCAATCAGTTGTTGTTTGACCCATGTAAGGTAATCCGGATTCCCAAATCGAAGAAATTTAGATTTCTTCGATTTGGGAATCCGGAATTCTAGGCTCTGGAATTTGGAATCCAGCACTCGGAACCCGAAATGCCACTAAAGATTGGAATCCGGAATCCAAGTTGCTGAAAAATCACTCGGGCTGATTGGAATCCGGAATCCAGTACCTGGAATCCGAAATCCACAACATGGAATTCAGAATCCAAGACTCTCTCGGATCACCTTACATGGGGCGCTGTTGTGAGTCTTCAGGTCTTTTGAAATATTTGCCCATGTTCAATCGTAATAAATTTTGCCAGATATCATATCTTTTCACCACGCCAATCCCTAACCACTTTGACTGACAACATTCAACAAAATTCGTTCAATAAGTTATTGTTTGTCAGATAGCGCCTGTTCCCATTAAACAGTCTCACCTGGTATTTTGACTGGTCCTATTAACAGCAGAAAATAAAGACTGAAGATCACACTAAGGATCACAAAATATGAAAACCAGCTTAATGGAACTGTCTCGGGTCACCTTACATGGGGCGCTGTTGTGAAGTCTTCAGGTCTTTTGAAATATTTGCCCATGTTCAATCGTAATAAATTTTGCCAGGTATCATATCTTTTCACCACGCCAATCCCTAACCACTTTGACTGACAACATTCAACAAAATTCGTTATTGTTTGTCAGATAGCGCCTGTTTCCATTTAACAGTCTCACCTGGTGTTTTGACTGGTCCTATTAACAGCAGAAAATAAAGAATGAGGATCACAAAATATGAAAAATAGCTTAATGGAACGTTCCGTATGTAAGGCGAAATATGTAGAGTCTGGATCATCCTTTCTCCGTAAGCTAGTGATAGGAATCATAATCGGCTTCTATTTACAATGTTAAACAGTACTAAAACGGAAAAATAATAAGTCAGTGGGCTATCTTGGAAATCAAGCCACTACTGAGGAATGCTTCTTTTCCCACATAACACAGCAGTCAACAAAAGACTAACACTTAATACAAACACTCATAATAACAAAAGAGTTAATCAAACCGGGCGACTGAATGAAAACTAAACAATTCTCACCTGCAACCAAACCGAACACAATTTAATAGTCTCGGATAACCTGTCATCGAGCATTTGACTGGATTCTGCTCACAAAAAGACTAAAACAAAGAAGAAAACGGCCAATAAGACTTGTAAAAGGTAAATTGCAACGAATTAGGATTAAGACACCTTCTATCTGATTCTCGTGTTTTTTGTTTGATATCCCAACATTGCCCCTGTGAAATCAATAGATCCAGCAGTCTTCGCACCAAGGTAAATTAGGCTTGGGCCCAATTTTCATTTTTCTAAAAAGAAAAGGGGAAAACGAAGCATTCTTCCTTAACATTTTAATCTGCCCAATATGGTTTATCAGACAGTTTAATTTTCAAGGTTTTGGTAGGTCATTAGTCACCTGTTAGGAATCTGCAGCCTTAAGTATTTAAAGGAAAATGTTACAATTTCAAACATGTACACCGACCTGCTTTTCGTAGCCATGTCGCACTAAGAACGTTAAGGGGCTTAAAGTACAAACTTTTCCCACTTGTATTTTAACGGCGGCTAATGTTTCATGGTCCAACCAAGTCAAAATTGAATATGTTATGTACGTTAAAATTTCAATATTTGGCAACCCACTAATCATAATGTTTCGTGGAGTTCTGGTAGATAAAGGCAAAACAACTCCCCACCCCTGTCGTTAGATGTTTGAAGAATAGCACGCATGCCATAATCTACTTTTAAAGAACGTTTCCTTACTCCAGAGGGCAAAGCTCATGGAACAAGATCAGCCCCCTTCCCCCCCCTCCCGAACTTCATCTTTTCAGTTAATCCTCAATAGCCTTTTTAGAGATTAGCTCTAAGATGTAGTCGTAAGAAAATAGATATAGAGTCTCGTTTGGAGCAATTATATTTCTTTTAGTCATTGTTATGTGTGCTCGTTTGGCTTCTGTTCAGGTCAGACATACCAATTACTCACCGATGAAGAGATTTCAACTAATTTCAGTCTTCATTGGACTGTGTCAAATGTTTGTGACGTCACGCACCGAACCTTGTGATGGAAGCGTTCAACCAGATTACGGCATGGCACTTCAGCGACATGTCTTCCAGACGCTGAGAGTTCCAAGCTCTCTTCACTGCCTAACATCCTGCGACAACGACATCAGATGCCAAAGCATAAATCATGTGATGGGCAAAGACTTTTGCGAGCTGAACAATCGCACGAAAGAAGCGGCACCAAAAGATCTGATCCCGGATAGTACAAAGATGTACGTTAAACGGGTTAAAAAGAGAGGTAGGGAGAGTGTGGCAAACTAAGGACAAATCACTGTTGGCAACCTTAAGTTTGTGACAATTTTTTGTTTGTTTGTTTGTTTGTTTGTTTGTTTGTTTGTTTTTTTACAGCGTTCCTCGGTTCCATTCCAGAGGTGCCTGCGTACTCTTGTGAAGAGATTAGGGCAAGCGAAGGCGGTGAACAGGTGGTCAGTGGAAAATATTGGCTGATTTCAGCGAGCTCCATCTTTCCGGTAACGTTCATCTCCGCGTATTTTGGGCCATTTTATCCGGATCCGGTCTCGTAGTTAGCGTTCTAAGGTTACAGTTTAATTTTATTACGCTGCAAATTTCTCTTCTCCAACATTTCTCCCACTCGGCCCCACAAGCTTACACCTCTAAATTGTAAACCGTGTATAAATGAAGTTTCTTTGCCATTTTTTTACCTTTTTCTTCTCTTAATCTTTTTTTGAAAATTAACACGTTTTACAATAGTTTACCATCCTGTATCAGGTATATTGTGACATGGAATCAAAAACTCAAACTTGGACTCTCGTTGCTCGGTTTTCAAACCGTGGCTCGCACGTCTGGATGCTCGACAGCGGCGAGTGGTGGTATGACGTAACTGTTGAAATCGGAAAAACAACAGACGCATCTAGCAACACTGACATGATCTCCCCAGCATTCTGGCAGGTCAGCGGCAAGGAGTTTAAGATCACGCGCAATGATGATCCTCAGCATACTGCCCTTTTGAAGACCACGAGTAACTGTCTGGGTGG
>CAOKRL010000006.1:12500-40000 GCA_948470475.1 Galaxea fascicularis
TTCTTTCCCTATATAAGCGCAACACTACCCGGATGGTTGGGCGGAATCGTACCACCAGGCATCAAACAATCATCTACTCCAAAACATGCATACACTTACATCTCAATAACATATTATTAACCCAATCATACCAAGACATCTTGAATCTCATTAAACTTCCACGTGAAACCACACCCATACCAAGACATTTTTGAATCTCATTAAACTCCCTCTTGAAACCACACCCATACCAAGAAACCCCTCTCTTAAAAAACCGGTTTTAATACCCTTGAATCTGCTTGCATATATGAATAAAATTGATCTATCCATCTGTCCCATACTACTCAGGAGCATCAGTAGGATTCTCAGTCCAAACCTCACAGCATGAATGAATGTAAAACGTTAAAAAAGAAGCGAGGATGGACAACTTCTGACGTTAAAAAAGATAAAAACTATAATAAAACGTTTCGGTCAAAGACCTTCTTCAGTTATTATATATATATATATATAACTGTATACTGGAAGATGAGGACGAAGACGAACTCTTGACTGTTCTGGCTTTAATAAACGACGTTTCGGCCGTTCGGCCTTCCTCAGGTTAAAAGTTAAAAACTAAAAATTATTTACAATGGTTGTGAGTTACAAGAGCAGCAACTTATATATCAAGCAAAAATATTAAAATTAGGGTTACGTAATAAAACAAAGGTCTAAATTACAAGGTGAACGAATTACCTAAGAGTTGAATGCAAGTGGCAAGGAAGAAAATAAAGCCTAATATGTTTATTCTGCAGTAACAGGCTCCCCATTGAGGGCCTTTAAATGAATGTAATTAAGCAAAAATCATAACAGGATCCCAAGAAAGGGCCATTAAACCACAGTAATAACCTCCCTTCCAAAAGCCCCTGAATGAAAAGCCGACGACAAACACAACATAATCCCTAAAAAGAGTTCCTGAACCCAGAAATAAACTAAACTAACAACTTCGTCCATGGTGATAAGGTACGATTCCGTAATCACAAGTCCGGACTTGCATTGTGATTATAGCTTTTTTTTTTTACTGTTTTGCCGCAAACCCACAGGCACCATTCCAACATGTGCTGACGTACATTTTCGATTTTATCATCGGTCTTTCCCACTTTGGATCATGGGATTACATGACTATGAGCATAAACGATTGTGCTTCATCACAGTTTAATTACATCCGATTACATTTTAGTACAAATGGTGTAAATCTCTAAACTATAGATTAACAGTCCCAGTGTCTCACTTTTAATCCAACATCACAACCAGTTATGTGCTTTGGCTGAGTCACAATTTTCTAACATGTATCGTTGACATTTTAACTCAACAAACCGAAATATTCCACAACAAAACAAAATGGTAAAACCCAAAGTGGGTACTCTTCGACATCACCTAAAAAAGAAGAAGAATACTTTGTTCGCCTTGTTTTGACTATTTTATGGCGTCATTTTTCTGATCCATAAGAGTAAAGACGATAGAAAACTGCCGTCGGTGTTCTTTTTGCAATAGCACCGAAAAACATTAACCGAAAATGACTTTAACTTTTCGTTGTGAAAAGTGACTGCGGCACGATGCATGATCAACTGGAAATGGTTGACAATGGTTTTATTCTTGACTTAGATCAAGTACAAATATTGCAAACTACAAACCTTGACTACAAGTCGTGGGCTCTTTTTCGCTGTTCCTCACTATAATTTCGTCTCTTTTCTCGAGCTTTTTGTCGTTCTTTCTCCCGTTTCTCGTCAGTACGATTCAGCCTGTTTACTCGAGCCCTTTCTTATTCTTTCTCCATTTGCTCGACTGCATTACAATTCAGCCGGTTTGCTCGTGCTCTTTCTCCCGCTGTTTGTCACTGATACTCTGCCTGTTTTCTCGTTCCCTTTCTTGTTCTTTCTCCGGTTGTTTGTCACTGATACTCCGCCAACGAATAGACAAAACTGACTTCAAAATTTGGCCATGCTATTTCCCGCCACAAAAACACGGGTTGAGAACTGCGTGTATGGGCAAATGATCTGTCCAAAAACAGTCCATATGGAAGCGCGTTTATATGCGAGCTTGCTCACGAAAGGGTTAACTGGAGTGTCACATTTGAACTTTGGCTTATATCGAGGGGGTAGACGGTCGTACGTACGCACGGACGTACGGTGATGTCATGACCAAATTTTCTCTGATCGATGGGTTACCATATTTTCTTATCAGTGGTGCTCCGCGCGCGCGCGCCGAAGGCGCGCGCAGAGCTCCGCTAAAAATTAGAAACTTAAAATTTAAGTTAATTAAGGATATAAGTACAATAACATTATAATTACAACAAATATATCAAGAACATCCACCTAATAAAACATTTGCAAAGTGACGCCTAAAATTCTTTGGGCATTTTAAGGACTTAATATTATCATTCAAAGAGTTCCAGAGTTTGGCTCCTCTGAAAGCAAAAGAGCGCTGCCCTGTTGACAGGCGACATAGGGGTATATCCAAAGCACCAGACGATCGAGTTTGTCTATTATGGACTTGGGAACGTAGTTTGAACATATCAGCAAGACAGTAGTCCGATGTAGTCGAGTGAAGTTTTCTGTTTCCGCTCTGATGTACTGCTAATTTATTGTTCCTAATTAGATACTCCATAAGTTGTCCATGTACTAGCCTTTCACTAACTTTTGGGACTATTGGCAATAGAGATAGGGCGGTAATTGTTAGGGACGTCTGGGTTGCCGCATTTAAGAATAGGTGTCACTTCGACTGTTTTCCATGCGGGTGCAAACTTGTTGGTGACAATTATTACTATTTATTACAAAAGAATTATTCACAATGCGAGTAATTGTTGTCAGTGTACTGGGTAGACTATCTTTAAGAATTTTAGAAGATATCTTGTCCATTCCTGGAGCCTTGTTAGATGGTAGTCTTCTAATCACCTTTGGAGCTCAAATAATTCGGGGCTAACGTTGGTGGATATATGTAGAGAAGTCGGCACATCCAAATTTACATTAAGTCCATGATGTAAGGATAAGTCACTAGCTTTTTTAGCAGTAATACTGCCGACAGAAGTGAAGAAGTCATTTAATTCGTTAGCTAACCCAGTGAGATCTTCGGAAGCCATAAAACGATCCTGTTGTTTACGTGGTAGACATCGGTTAATGATTTTCCAGATTGAGTTAGAATTTCCATTGCTATCCAGGGTCTAACTTAATTTTGTTGGCACAGAAAATATAAGCCAGTTCTCCAACAGTTCAGTAACCGGCGCGAGCACTGAGTTTTATTCCTAACCACGCATCAAATCAATTAATTCATAGAGAATTATCAATTATTCAATACGAAAATTTTGGCTGTTAGGGCAAGATAGAGAAAAAAATATAGACACTTAAGTTTTTCTTCACAGGATGTAGGAAAAATTGATGCTGTCGAATAAACCTTAGGAACGGAACAAGTAAACCAAAGCAATATAAATAGAGAAAAGAGCTGACTAGTAAATTTAACTCTTAAATGATAGTCATAAATGGCTTTCAGTTTCAATGAAATAACTTCATCCTTACCAAACTTTCCAGCATCTCCTTGTAATATAAGAGCTATGACAAGAATCCCTACAATTGCAGCGAAACATGATTTCTCCATTATTACGACATTGGCTGATAGACGGCAGGAACTCTTTACCAAAGGGAATCAAAAGCGAAATAACTATGTACTGCTGAAAATGACGATATGTGGAAGTTTGTTTCAGCAGAAATATTCCATATTTGTGCTTCAGATTAGCTCTTCCTTTAAAGGTAAAACACGCGTGAAAAAAGCAACAGCTGTAACATCCTTATGCAAACATCAAGAATGATGATGACTTCCGCTCAGGTTATCGAAACGTCAATTAATGTCAACTCAAACAGTCCTTCTTAGAACTACACTCACCCGCACGTTCGTACTCCACTTAGTTATAATAGTTAATTCATTTAGGAAAAAGAGGTAATCCTGTTTGCTATTACATTGAAAAAAAAAACTTAAACAAACAGATAACATATAAGGTATAACAACGGCTGGCATTGGCGCAGGAATGTCTGTTTGTTCCTGTATTTGTGATCTATGCTCATTTGGTCTCAAATTTATTACAATTATAGCGGATACATACTAGTTGTGCAACGCTTTCGAGTGGTATACCGTGGAATATCCCACGAGTCACTTGTATTTTCTGGTATACACACGAGCCTTTAGAAGAAATACAAGAAATACAAGTGATGAGTGGGATTTTCCGCGGTTATACCACGAGAAAGGATTGCATAACTATTTTATACCATGCCATAGAAAATATGTAGCGTTACGTAATCGATGCGGTGCACGATATTAAGGTTGAGTGTGGTACCGTTGAATTGCACAGGTCGATGGGAAGGTTTAAATTGTTAAATATTAATAAAGTTTATTTGTTTGTTAGTTAATTTGTTTGTGTTTGAATACTGACGAATATACAACGGCTTTCCTGCATTCTGATTGACTTATTTTCTATGGCATGGTATAAATCTGTGAACACGCCGACTTATTTCATCCTTAGGAATGTAATTTTTTAGCCTCAATATCGTTACTTAAATTCTTTAACAATGGATTGGCGTGCTGGTGTTAAGATGACAGATACAAGATACAAGCAGATATAAGTTTAATTCTCAGCTAAATCGGTGATTATATATAATGAATATTGTGATTATCACCAGAGGTGGACGATTTGGATCATCCTGGACCTTCTAATCACTCTTCAGCTCTCCTCTCAGATGTTTCAAGCGTCCATGAATTATTGCCTTCCGGGTATAATCCACACCCGGCTCTGAACTGACATAACTTAAAGATGTTCCTGATGTTCTTACAGTCATTTGGCTAATTTTATTCCCATCTACCACGGAGCATTTAATTATATAAATACACACATGATTAAGGTGGGTACAAAAACCACTCGCACTGAAATTCTGCTTGTTTTAACCTTAGAAAAAGCGGGACTTAATTTTATCGAATGATTAGCTTTTTATCATGATTTCAAAAAAAAAGAAAAGTTACTCGGTTTCTGTTGGCACAGACCTTGGTCAGTTGTTCGACAGTTAATCCAGCTCGATCAGTTTGATCCCTGAGTCCCGTTTCTCGAAGGTCCCGAAAACGGTTCGCACCCGACAAGCCATTTCTAAACTGCGATTCGCTTATTCTAAAAAAGCTGGGCTTTTACCAAGATTTCAAAGAAATCCACGCCCGTCTTTGTTTTTAAGTTAAATTGAAAATGATGGCACCCGAAATGGGCCTGAAAAGCTTCAGGGGTTTCGAGAGACGCACGCCTGGCCACAATTAGCTGTATCAAACAATTCCCTAATGCATTTATCAATTCTGTGGATGACGCCGTTTATTGTCTAATACGACAATACATATTTTACTATCTTCAATTATTTGTCATAATTATAGTTATGCATTTCAAAAAGCAGCACAAATAAATTAATGCAAAGGCTAATGATGTTGTGGAATACACCGTGGGAAAGTAATGCAAAAGGGAGAAACCACTACATAGAGAAGGGAGCTGTTAATTAAAGTTCACTGTTAAATTATAGTCATTAAAATTGATTGTGTCATCGCATGTTGATTTCAGTTGCGATGAAATACTTCTTCTACCTATGCGAACTTACCAGTATCTCATTGTAAACTAAGAGCTATAGCAATGATCCTTGCAATTGCAGGGTAACCTGATTTCTCCACTGAGTACCAAAACTGACTTATAAACAGCAAAAAGGCTTTTCCAAGGGGCCTAAAAGCGAAACAACGATCAACTGATGCCAGTCCGGATACGTGAAGCTTCATTTCAGTCATTTTGTGACTCGAACTCTATTCCTTTTGGAACAAAGTTAGTAAGAAAGTGATTGATGTATAATTAATATTGGGAGCTCTGCAGAAATCTTTTCAAAACATCTCCTTCTTTGGGCATCAGGTTAGCTGTCTTGGCTTGATATATCGGCACAGGGATGTTTTTGTGTTCCTCACGCTTACCATTATCATATGTTCCATATTTGCACATTCGGATTGAACTAAATTTATCGCAATGAAAATGTGAAGCTTGTGGGATGTGGCTTCGACTGACAAGAATACCACACAAATTAATGTTCAGGTAAGCTGAAAGCCACGCATTGGACACTAAGGCCACGTTGTAGATTTAAGGGCTAATTCCCGCTACCACGTGGCCTTAATGTCCAATGAGTGGCTTTCAGCTTAACTGAACACATTAGCTTGTGTGGTTTCTAAATTAATCGATATCGCAATACTGGCTGCAACCGTAATGTCTTGACTCATCAGTGCTTCATACTTAGGATTTGTTATGCCTTCCGCTCCAGCACTATTTCACTATGTTGAAAACAAAAAAAGAAAACGGATCAAAGTTGCAACTTCTCACGAAACGCAAATTTATAAACGGCTGGCAAATTATCGTGGTCCAAAAAAATTACCAAAAGCCAAAAACTGAGTAACATTAGTAATTAAAACAAGAGCTTACTGCACAATGAACGTCTTTTCAAGGCTGGTTTGGAAAGACGGATACCATTTAATAGAAAACGACTGAAGCTCAGCCATAGTACTATAATGCTGTGAGCCGACGTCATTGTTATCTATTACAGCTATTGATCGTCCGGCATCAAGACTAATTGTATCAACGAAAGTCACCGTCCCTTCTGTGTTTTTGCGCAAAACAAAATATCTAAGAATAAAGATGATGACATGTTTTGTTTAAGGTCGCGGAGGGCAGGATAGTGCATCAGTATTCATTTAGATTACTTGCAAAAAAAATTCGGACAATGTTAATTTCGGACAAAAAGAAGCGTCAGTAGTGTAAAAGTGGGAATTTTGGGACAAAGCAACCTGCAAAGGGTTCCTAGCTCTTGATCACATTTCTATGACAGCTAGTTGGCATAATATAAGACCTGTATATAATAATAATGAATTGAAGATTTCAAAAGACAAGGGTTCAACATGGGAAACAATCACATTTCCTGATGGAATTTATGATTATGATGATTTAAATAATTATATTAATAATAAAATTGGAAAATAGGAAATACTGATACTTATGGAATTAATATATTGTTTGATCTAACAACCTATAAGGTTTTTATAACACTTGATGAGAATTGTCAAATTGATTTTAGTACTAGTGGTAATTTTGGAGATTTAGTTGGTTTTGATAAAACAAAACAAAAAACTAACATCAAGTTCTTATGGAGAAAACTTTCCTACATGTACTATAAGTAACAGTATCGACAATTTGTATATTAGAACCTCTTTATTAAGCGAATCTATAATTTCAGGAAAAAGATAAAATGTTCTTTATACTTTAGTAATAATACTAAAACACGATCTCTACCTTTTGAAATCCAAGCAATGAATCATCTATGGAATAAAATTAATACGAATTTAATTACTGATGTCAGAATTTATATCACAGATGATAAAGATAGAAAAGTTGATTTAAATATTATATAGATATATCTTTAACTTTTGTGTTCAGAACAATTTAATTATCTACATCAATAATATATAACGGAAGCAATTAGGCGTGAAAGAGATTTCGATACTGGAGAATATGTTTATGGTGGTGGTGGGGAGATGTTGCATGAATATATTCAGTAAACTCACAGGCAAAACAGCCAAAAAAATGGCTAAAAATGTGCTGAAAAATTAGTAGAAAAAAGTATGTAAAAAGTAGGTGAAAAAACAGGCCAATTGGTCGGAGAAAAATATATAATAAATTTTCTAAAACAGATGAGGTAAAAGGAGATCAAATTGTCAAAGAATTGCAAAAAACAAGAAAAATGATTACCAATGTATTAGAAATATTTATAATAGTCTCCTTTTATAATCATGTTTATATAATTATAATATATGTTGAATGGAAATTTTAGAAGCCCTCAATTACTTAAACGTTATGAATATGCATATTATGATTTGCAAACACCATTAAATGATAATATTGCTAATAATAATAGACAAGAAAAGATTAATTATCTTTTTTTCATTGATAATAGCAGTGAAGCCAATCCAATCGATTGATATGATGCTTATTTTGAAAGAAATTTTAAATTAATTAAAACAGCTGATAATGTGAATTTTGATGTAGCAGTTGATGGTCCAACTCATGTACAACAACAAATGCTCATACTTTCATAAAAGAAATTCAAATTCAATGTAATGGTATTACAGTTTATAATAATACAAGACCAACTCAAACTTCAAATATATTATCACTTTTAAATTAGACAAGAGAATATGCTGTCAGTTGGAAAAGATCAATTCTTTTATCTTGATACAAATACTGGATTACCTGAACCTGATCCAGCTACAGCGGCTACATATAATTTTGGGTTCGATAATAGAAAAATATTAACAAATGGTGGGAATATAAATAATATTGGCGTTCCTAGGATAAAGTAACGTACATAACTCATTGAGAGTGGAACAACTATTTACAGCAATGGAAATAACATAGGAAATACGGATAACATAGGAAATGCGAGATCAACGAAGAGGAAAAAGACATTACCTGACGATTTGGGAATACAGCGATCGAAACAACGAAGGAAAGAACGTAACATAGTCAGTAATAATTGAAACTTACAAGCTCGAGTGAAATACTGATTGGCATAAACCGCGCGAAGGTTGAACTATTTAACAATAATTCCTCGAACCCGAATGGGCTATTGACTCAGAGGCCATGAGGGCGAGAGGAATAATTGTTTTAGTAAAATCCAACTAGTTGGTCAAAAAAATATCGAGACAACACACATTTTTCGCTCGTGAAAGCTAGACTTTCATTCTTATTTGCCGCCAAAACAAAGACGATAGAAATAGTAGTTTCAAAAGGAGTCAAATTTACGGTAACATTTGCCAACAGTTCAAATTTATTTTGTGCATTCCTACCGTTAAATATCTTCATTCCATATTTAGTTGACTTCTTTGTAGATTTTGGTATAAATTTATGTAATAATGAGCTCAAATACGCGTCCGAAACTTCAGCAAAACGCGATTCAGCCGCCACTGTTTTGGTTTTCAAAGCCGGCGCTTTTCGCTACTAGTGGGCTATAACAAATAGCCTACAAGTAGCTCAGCCAATCAGAACGCAGCATTAATAATAGACCACTACTTGGATTTTACTAATTATAGATAGCCGCGCGGACTGGGGCTAGGCGAGGGGATTAGTTTCTGCAATGGTGTTGGGTCAGATATAAAAATAAGTAAAACACAGATACGAAAAGCTGTTAGACAAGGTAGTGGAATATGGAGTACACTTGGAAAATATGCTTTCAAAGCGGTCAAACCATTAGTTACAGGTCCATTATCAGCTGTAGGATCTTATGCTGCTAAAAAAGTTTTTGGTAAAGGAGTACAATCAGGAGGTGCAATCATCATACCATTCGAAAAATTTCCTTTAATGTCTCAAATTGAAAATTTGTTAACTACTAAACAAAAACAAGATATTATAAATGCTATAAATTCACAACTACCTTTAAAATTTAAACCAACAAAAAAACAAGTAGGACAAGGTTTTTTCCCTGAAAAATTAGCAGATGAACTACATAAACCCATAAAAAGGAAATTTACTCGACAGCGTGTAATTGTGATGAAATAAAGGCTGCAGATCTTGTTGAAATGCAACAACTCAGTAAATGGAAGAAAGGTTATAAGTATCTTCTTACGGTAATTGATGTTTTCAGTAAATATGGTTGGATTCTACCATTAAAAGACAAAAAAAGGTGAAGCAGTTACTAAAGCATTGAAAACTATCTTCAAAGAAGGAAAAAAACCAGAATATCTGTGGACTGACAAAGGCTCAGAGTTCTACAACAAACATTTGAAAGACTTACTAAGTAAACATAACATCACACTGTATTCAACAAGAAATGAGGAAAAATCATCAGTAGTAGAAAGATGGAATAGAACAATTAAAAACAAAATGTGGAAACAGTTCACTGTTCAAAACAATACACAGTATTTGGATATCTTGCCAGAAACAGTGGAAAAATATAATAACACAAAGCATAGTTCTATTAAAATGACACCCACAGAGGCATCAAAGAAAAAATATTAGTTATAGTAGTGTGATAAATAGCGGAGTTATTGAATTTTTAACCTATGCAAAAAATCTGCGTAAATAATTGTTTTAGTTTTGAAATAAAATAAATAAGTTCAGTTTGATTGCAATGAAAACTGAATGAATTTTTTCATGAAAAAGCTACAACAATTATTTTCCAGGTTGAAACATCGGTTCAAAATTAAATAACGTTATAGGCACAGTTGAAAAATGTGCTTATATCGCTATTTATTACACTACTGTTGCAGCTGCCGGACTGTTTAACTATCAGTGACAATCTCACATGGAATGCGCATGTAAATGAGATCATTAAGAAGGCTAGTAAGAAATTGTATTTCCTGGTTCAACTTAAAATAGCGCGAATGCCCCCCCCCCCCCCCTCAGATTTAGTTCTTTTTTATAAAGCTTGTGTTCGTTCCGGGGTAGACTATGCTGTGCCCGTTTTCTACAACGCCCTGCCGCAGTACTTGAAAAATGAGCTCGTGCGTATCGAGAAAAGGGCGCTATCGATAATTTTGCCCCGTACGGGTTACACAAGTGCTTGCGGCTTTTTGGGCATAACGCCTATTACCGAGCACCACAGTCTTCTGTGCAGTAAATTATTCGACCAGATATGTTCTGATACTGGTCACAAATTAAACAGCTTGCTGCCTCCTAGGAACGAACCCAAATATAATCTGAGAAACCATCGCCCTTTTGCCATCCCACATTTTGAAAACAAATCGAACCAAAAACACTTTCATCTTTGCCATGGCTCGCGAATGTAATGATTAGTTTTGGTTTCAAACGATATTTTTATGACTGCGCGCTGCCATCAATGAATTCAGTTTTTTATAAATATTAATATCTATTTTACTTTATATATATTTAAGATTCATCTAGGCTCTAATATAGAAAATTACATATTTTAGATTTAGGTTACATTATTATATTATACAAAATTCATGTAAATAGGTTTTAACTTTTTTTGTGGCTGCAATGTGATTTTTAAATAAACTATCTATCTATATCTCCAAGCCCAAGCTCTTGTGCTCTCTTGGAGGAGGGTGGCTTCTTGCGACCGTCTCCGTGTGCCCACATCGAGACTGCCCCATTTGCCGTGTTTTTGTGCGTTACCTGGACTTGCTAAGGATCCTTGCCAAGGCGTCAGTCACCAAGGGCGATTTATTCAACCATAGCTTAGCAGCTTCTATCAAGTTTACTCACTGGCGGGTCCCAGCGATTTGCCGCCGGCCTAGAGAGCGCCGAGAAAGCGCCGAGAAAGCGCCGAGTAAAGGAGTTGCTGTGCGTCTTGCTGGACTGCCAAAGGAATCGGTTGAAAAGGAAAAGGAATCTGAGAAGAGTCACAACAAACTCGTGACTTTACAATGCTTTTTCTGTGTGGTGATATCGGACGTCAGCTTGTTGCAGTGTCTCAAACAGATAGGCCAACTTGGTACGTTCGTTCCCAACCTTCTCTGCGTTCAAATCGCCAGCGATCCCTCTCTCTTTTGGGACCAACTGAGAAAGGTGGTACCCAGCGTCAACGGCCAAGCGAATATGGCGGCCAAGCGAGCAGTGCTTGCCGCTATCCGCAACAGGCTTCCAGAGGACTCTCAGTGGAGGCCATTTTTGACGCCCCAAGATGCTGATCAGCCTCAAAGTATTAAAGAGCACAATTAATCAGACAGTTGCCAGGCTAGTTTTTCGAGTTCACTGGACCCCTTGGCCTGTTTTTGTTCGTTTGTTTGTTTGTTTGGTACCTCATGAAGTGAAGTTGTAGTTCTTGCTTCAGTCTCTTTAAAACAAAACACGAGTGACTTGGCCAAGAAAAGCGGCGTTACGAAAAGTCACTCTTTCAAAAACTGATGTTAATTTTACTTGATTTCATCCGTGAGAGACCAAAACAACCACGTCATGAAGTTGTAGTTCTTGTTAAATAAGACTTCAGTCTTTCGGCAGTAGATGTCTCTTTAAACGACGAAAACACTAGCCTTCTTGCCAAGAAAAGCGACGGTACAAAAAGTCACTGTTTCAAAAATTGATTATAACGGCGTTCTAACTTGATTTCATCCGTGAAAGACCAAAACAACCTCCTCAAACTAAAAAAAAAAACACAATTTAAGTTAATATCCACTTCATCTCGTGGAGTAAATTTCCTCTAGCTACACATTCTATAAACTCCAGGCTAGCTTCATGATATTTATACTTTCCAAGAATCAAAGTGCAGAATGTAAATAAATAACTCAAGCAATCAATAAATGCTGTTCCGGCTGCTCAAACTTGCCTCCTTTTGTTTTAAGGTTACGAATGGGAAAACTTATATATAGATTGGACTCTGTGTCCTACCATAGAATCACAGTGTCTTATCGGATTTGACAGCCAAGCTACACTGTAAGCTTAAATAAAAGCTTGTTGTCCCTTCCTATTATCTCCTTTTAACCAACTCGATCCGTAAACAACCGAGTTAATTTCACGCTCCGCCTGCCCCCGCTAGAAACTACAGTGGCGAAACTCATCCATACAATTTGCAAACAAATCAAACCCATAAACAACAAGACAAACCAGACGAAACATGAAAACGATTCACCGCCTCAGTAAACACAACATGTCTTTCCCCCATCTTAATCAATCTTATTAGGCCCAGTAGTTCACTGACGCACGCTCAGCCAATTACACCCAAACGTTACCGACTTTCATCCTTTTTTTTCAGTTAGCAAGTATACTTTTCACCAACTTGAAAACCACTCCAATGCGAAGTTTGCTTTCTATATTACAGAACCCACAGTTTTTCTCCGCCCACACTCTCAACCCCTCAGTGCTGTAGCCCCTCCAAAATAGCCTCCCGGCCACACAATAAGGCTTACTGTGACCCTGTGACCCTGGTCACAGACTCCCCAGGGAATCCCGGGGAATGCGTTATGTTTAGATACCGCTGATCAAGTCGCAGGCCAAAACAACTGAACTCAACCGTTCGTGGAAGAGACAGTTCCCACGATAAGATTGCTCTACGTACCATTTGTTCGGTAACTCCTGTTTCGCGATCGATGGAAAACTGGTGTTTCCACGCTAGCGGTATACAGGTACGTTAATTCAATTCCCAGCTGTTTTGAATGGGTTTATTGCCATTACAGTAGCAGCAGAAGTTGTCTACAGGCGGCATTTACATTGGTATCGGCATTAACATACCATTCTCGCAAAATAAATGCCGCAAAAGATAACGAGCAGCAAGCTGGTTCACATGTTATTGCAAAGTAACTTAGAAATACACCACTGCTGGTTCAAGTGGACTGTACTACTACTACTACTACTACTACTACTACCAACAAACTATGTGACATCAGCGTTTGATAACAGGACTCTGCTGGTATGTATATGGCATTAACCAAGTACAATCTAATCATGAATAGAAAAGCGTTGTGTGACTGTCTTTTTTGCACATGCCCCCCCCCCCCCGCCCAGCAAACAAAGACGATCCCCTGTCCGCCGATCCCTCTTCTCTTTAGGGTCGAACCTCAGCTGATGAATGAATCACTTAATCTGCAGAACCAAAAATTACCCCTATGGTTTCTTTATTTCTCTGTTCTTTATATCTGAAATTAAGTAACAAAGGCAATGATTGGTTTCTTGCTCCAAGACGTGCTAAATTTAACAATAAAGAATTATTATTCCCTTCAGGTTCAGTGAATGTTGTCTAAGTGTACAGATCACAGTTGGTGATGACTGACATCAATTGCCTGACTTGTAACTTAGAAAGTCTCATGGCTGTGACTGTTATATATTTAATAGTTGGTGTTAATGAACAAAAACAATACCACAAGTATCTTAATTCATTCATCCAAAAAAAACATACCTTCCCCCAAATAACCAAATATAGAGACTGTCTCCTCCTTGAACATTTTCTGTAATTCTGGAGAAGTGATTCTAAATGTTAACCTAAGGTTCCATTCGCTTTGTCTCCTAACCCTAATGAATCATAATTTTTTATATATTTCACTGCAGCAAAGAAGAACAACTTCACATCAGAAACCAAGAACTTAACGACTTTTAAGGAACTCCAGCTTAAACTGAGTGCGGGATTAAATTCTTATCAAGCCTCTTTTATTCTAAGCTGAGAAATTCTGTGAACAATAAAAGAATGTTGACGTGACTTTTCTTAACAAATAAGTGATTAAGAATAGAGTTTTCAACTGGAATTACTTGGAATAGATTTCATAATTAATATTGTTTTTGTAATTCAAAGACTTTTATTATTTTTAACTTAACTAAAAAACATTGCCATAGGACAAAAGTTAAAACCATCACGGTTAAAAACTCTAAAAAACTGTTAAAAACTTTTGAAACTTTTCGACGTTTACTCAACGTCATTTTCAAGTCAAAATGAATAAGAGAAAGTTACTTGAATATAAATATACAAAACAAATTCTAAGAGAATAAAATCAAGCGCTAATAAATGCGAGGAAATATTTACACGCATTGTCACGTAAACAATTTAGCACGAACGGAGTCCTTCTGGGTATTCAGCCCAGGTTTTAGTTCCTTAATAGAGCGTTTTCACTCATGTGACCAGCGGCCATATTGGTTTAATGAAACAAAAGAGAGTATTTGCATTAAAATAGAGTTCAATTCCCAGAGGGTTAGCTTGGTACACCAATATGGCCGCCATTCCTTTGTTTTGGAATACCAACATGGCCGCCGTGACGTCATGTGAAAACGCTCTATATACAAAATCTCAAATATTAAGCAGTCAAACTTTGATCTATATTTTCTCAAAACAGAGAATCGGTTGTCCTTCGAATCGGACTTCGATAGGCCATGGTCTTCCAGCGTCTTCCAATTGCAGAATGTTTATGCTCGCCAATGCGTTGGTGCAAGTGTCGGGTTGTGTACCCGCCATAATCTGTGTCGCACAGATCACATTGAAATTTATAGACCACGCACTGCTTGTTTACAATTGGGGGCTTTTTCTCTTTCGGGGAGATGACTTGGCCGATCTTCTTAGACTGAAAGACAGGCTTGATTTGCACTCCAATATTTGCGCACAGATTTTGCATTTCTCTTTTCACTGAGTTAGCTGATTTTTCTGATCTTTGAAAGGTAGTGATACCACGATGTTAGAGGTGTCATCACTTGCTTCATCAGGCGCACTAATATTGTCAATATTGTGCAGAAATTCGTCAATCGAAGAATTGATCAAATTTGCAGGATAATCCAGGTTTTGAAAGATAGTTCGATGACAGTCGATGGCAGGCGATAAGCGTGGTTGATCATTGTGGAAAGTGAACACCTCTTGTTTCGTTTGTCCACATGACTGTGATAGTGAAGGAGCAGGCCTGTGTTTGTGGACTTTCTGTGTACCGATGTTTCAAGTCTGTTTCCAAATTTAGTAATGTTCATGCCCACAAAGAAAGTGGTGCCATGCTCGGCTACAGTTCCATAGTAAAGTTCAAATTCTCGTGGCAGGAGTTCAATTGATCAAGGAAAGCGTTGGCTTTGTTGAGGTAACAGGTATTGCTATGATCATGTAGCACTTTAGTTATTATAGAAACCAGGAACTTACTTAACATAATGTTAAAACTCTATCAAGCTTCACTGTTTAATGTTTTGAGACTTGAAATCATATCAATGAATGTAGTCATTATAAATAGTACAGAAACATTTACCCACAAAAAATCTTGAACTCGACCATGCGACAAAATGTGACAGGTGTGATTGTCTCTTAATGCCTGCATTGATGACGTCTGAAACTAAACAGTGGCTTAATGGAGCTATTCAGTCAGAAATTAAATATACTTATTAAAAGAAAACTATTTATAGAAAATCCCTCCTAACCTCCCAAAGTGAGTTGCCCTCCCGCCAAATTTATCATTTTAATTTTCACTTAAAGATAACATTCACCCTCAACAAGACAGTATTCGGCTTAAGATAAATAAAACCACTAAGGAGAAAAAATAAATTTAGCTCACGCTTCCCTATGGTAGGGCTGTAGCTAGCTTTTTGTAACAGGGTGGGGAAGAGGGAGGGGGCCAGCAGTTTTGCGAGTACCGGAAGCAGGAGTCTTGTAAGGGGGTCTGGGGGTATCCTCCCCTAGAACATTTTCAAATTTGGAGGCTCGGAAACGCTATTTTGAGCACTTGTCATGAGATATGTATCCGAAAAATCGACCTCAAATAAGTGTTAAAAGGCAGGTGTTTTCGGTTCTTGCGAGTGCTTATTTGTGAGGTCCTGTTAATTGAAACACACCGTGTATTCAATGAAATACTTTTGCGAAGGCTCTGTAACCATAAGTCTTTTCAATGGACCTTGGAACAACCAGTAAAGACTGATTGGATGACCTGAGACTACGACAAAGAATACACTGTGTTAGTAAATCACTAATTAAGTAGGGGCTAAATTATTCACAGACTTAAAAACCAATAATAAGAATTGAAAACAATCGTTGGACCGATAATGATGGATGTTGAGTCAAAGCGTGTGGAAAATAAAATAGACATGTCCTTTTGTTTCAGGGCAACACACGCCTCACTTTATTCAAGTCCCCAGTTTAACGCCTAGGGCTTAGCTGGTTATTCACGACCTCAACTATTGTTAAACCTAAAAATTGGTGGTTTAAATGATTTATCCATCCATCAATCAATCAACTTTACTCAAGTGTCAATGTCTTTAGGTAATACGTAACTAATTGCAGAGTGACACCGAAAAAGACGAACACTAATGCTGATTCAAAGACTAGTGTAAGTCTATATATGCCAGTCAAAATTTCAGAATATAAACATCTTAAAATCCAAGGTGAGCCCAAAAATTGCCTACACTGTAAAATTAGTGTGTAAACCTGATCTAAATGTCTCAGTCCGCTTCATCCCTATTCCGAGTTTTTGCCAAATTAATCACATCATATTTTAGCGAGGCAAATCTGACTTTACTCTATAACAAATGCTCCTTTTGTTCCTCGGCGTATTGCTGGAGTCAACTGTCAACATTCTCTTGCTTCATTTTCTTTTGGTACTGATCACAAAGTTGACATGTGTCCACGCGCGCCTACCTAAAACTTATTATGTCACTCAAGTCTTCAATAAAAATGTCTCGAAATTGGGAGTAAATGATGCCAGGGCCTTTTCTGTTGGCACAGACAAAGCTTGTTTTAAAATCAGGGTACTTAGCAATAAAATCTGTCCACATGCGATGCATTGAGATATGAGATTCAAAATATCTTTTCCTTGTTCGCGCTCTTCTGTAGTGTGATTCTGTCGGGCTATGCGAAAGCATAAAATCAACAACGGCCTTTCTGGCCTCTGGGGCAATCTTTCTCGGATAAGCTACAGGAACCCCTGGTGAGCTAGGTTGTTTATCTAGGTTCTTATACAAAGTGTGCCACTGGTCTGCGGGCTCGACAATGTAAATGTGATTCAGACATGATAATGATTATTAATGATGGTAATGGTGTAATATGCCCGTGAGAATGATGATATGCTAGTCGCTTGGCAACAGGCGAAAGGACAACTGAAAAGAAATCAGAGTCCCAGGCAGGAATCGAACCTACAACCTCCGTAACTGATAGATGGATAGATAGATAGATGCTTTATTGTCTTGATAACTTACAGCCATAGGCTGAATTACGAAAGACATCACAATAAAAAGGACATTACAATAAAAAAGTGTATAGAATAAAACATAAGAAGGTAAAAAGAATAAAATTGCTACTATAACTAACTAATTGACCACTACTAAGCGCTGAAAACGTGACTAAAAATGAAAGATTTTTTGCATCGATCAGTCTTGCATAATGGTAGGGCAAAATCCCGATTCTTTCTAAAAAAATAATTTGGTGGCCTGGGTTATTGGGAGGAAGAAGTTTGTGAAGAGTGTGCCCGGGATCACCCACTACTTCATTAAAAAGCTTTGATGAGATCTGTTCTCTCCTTTTAAAAGAGGGTTGGCAAACCTGAAAATTCTAAGGCCTGATTGTATGACATACCGGGATAAATAATTCGCAATGCACGTTTTTGCAGTCTCTCCAGGTCCTCGCTGAGGTAGCCCGGGAGGGCGCGATGGAACACGGGAATGCATATTCCAGGATGGAACGAATGCATGTTATGTAACAAAGCATTAACTCCTCAGGCATAACCTGTGATCTCTTGAGTTGTCTCAAGAAGTACAACCGACAGGAGGCCTTCTTCACAAATGAATTTTCCGCTGGTATTCCAGTAATTAGGAATGCTTAAATACTTTCACTTTCACTTGCATGCGATCGCTTGTTCTAATTATGCATAAATTGTGATTGGCTAGTCTCTGGTATTTATATCTTCTGTCAGCGTTGATTATTCACTCACGCTAGCGATCCACGCAGTTTATACTTCAGCATATATCCCACCCTCCCACCCAGCTTACTGCAGATGTTGATGTTTTTGATTGCAGGCCGTAGGGATGCTTCTTACGAAAGCTTCCGATGTTTCAAATGTGGAAAATACGGTCACTGGGCCAAAGATTGTCGATCTGCCTTCTGGCCAGGATCTGGAGGCCACAGTTATCAATCATACTCCTCTACCGGACCTTCATACCACAAGCCAGCAGGAGGAATTCAGTCAAGCCAACCAGCTATCATGTACTGAGGAAGATTTAGCAAAGGTACTAGAAATTGTAGAAAAATTCGAAGTGGAAAGTGATCTTCCTTTAAGCGTGAAGGGTAACCTTAGACATAACATCAAGTTTTGGAAATCTATTGGCGCCCCTTATTATATATTATCGATAATTGAAAATGGTTACAAACTACCTTTTGTTAGTTTGCCTGAGCCCGTAAAGTTAAGAAATAATAAGTCTGCTAGACTCCATGCTGAATTTGTGGACCAAGCTATCCATGAGCTTGTCCTTTCCGGTCGTATCTGCGTAGTTGCCCAAAATCCCCTGGTGGTTAACCCTTTGTCTGTGTCTATACAGCCTTGCGGTAAAAAGAGATTAATTTTGGACTTACGCCACGTAAATAAGTGCTTAGTTAAACAAAGAGTGAAATACGAAGATTGGAAGGTTGCTCTTGCTTACTTTACAAAGGGTTCTTACATGTTTTCCTTCGATTTGAAAAGCGGTTATCATCATGTAGAAATTGCACAGGAATACCAAACTTACCTTGGCTTCTCATGGAAGGCATCGGATTCCGGGGATGAAATATTTTATGTATTTACCGTTCTTCCTTTTGGTTTATCCACTGCCCCTTATGTCTTTACAAAGCTCTTGAAACCCTTGGAAAAGCACTGGAGATTACAAGGTATTTGTATGGCCATTTTTCTAGATGACGGTTGGGGCTCAGTCCAAGATAGACAAGACTGCTACGCTACTGCCCAAGCTGTTAGAAACGACTTGGGCAGTGCAGGGTTTATAGTTAACGACGAAAAGTCGGTATGGGAACCCACACAGGTTCTAAACTGGTTAGGTATTACTTGGGATTCGATCTTGGGCACTTTGAGAATTGTGGATAGAAGGATTACAAAGATTTTGAACACCATTGACCATATTATCAACAAAAAAGTTTTCGTTTCGGCAAGAAATCTGGCTTCTTTTACAGGTCAAATTATTTCAACTGGTCCTGTGGTTGGTAATATTAGTAGAATTATGACAAGGCATTGCGTTATGTCCACCTTGTGTAGTGACCGTTGGGATACCGAGTTTCACCTCGACGATTACTGTCAGGAAGAATTATGTTTTTGGAAAACAAATCTTGTCAATATTAACACTAGATATTGTTTTGCATATACGTGCCCTAGTTCATTTGTGTATTCTGATGCTAGCGCTACTGGCTGTGGTTCTGTTATTGGATTCAATAACGAGTACGTGTGCCATAGAATGTGGACACATTCTGACAGCCTACAGAGCTCCACCTGGAGGGAACTTTGTGCGGTTGAGTTTTCTTTGCAATCTTTTGCTCCTGTCCTTAAAGGATCGCATGTCAAATGGTTTACGGATAAGCAAGCAGCTGCCAGAATTGTTGAAGTTGGTAGTATGAAATTAGAATTGCACATAATGGCGAGAAGAATTTTTGATATTTGTGTTCAGTCAGGGATTTACTTAGACATTCAGTGGATTCCCCGCACTTTAAATCAACAGGCTGATTACATTAGTCGTTTGATAGACGTCGATGATTGGCAGATTACCAATGATTTGTTTTTGTCCCTGAATGATCGCTGGGGGCCGCATTCTGTGGATTGTTTCGCAAATTATTATAATCACAAGCTACCCAGATTCTTTTCTAGGTTTTGGAATCCTAACACTGCGGGCGTCGACTTCTTTATTCAATCACTGAGAGGTGAAAACTGTTGGGTGGTCCCGCCTGTTTCAATTGTTCCTAGAGTTCTTCATTATATGAAGTCCCAAAACGCTGTGGGTACTGTTATTCTACCCTTTTGGCCTTCGGCTCATTATTGGCCTCTACTGACGAATAAGTATCTCAAGTATATATCTGCACATAGCATGCATATTGGGAACCAATCCCTAGTGCATGGTAGGAATCTCAATTCCCTTTTAGGATCTAAGCGCTTTAAGGGTCATGTCATTGCTCTTAGAATGGAATTTTTGGACTAGACCAGACTATTGCTTGTAACGTCTTGGGGTTGCAGCACTCTCGCGGCAGCGTATGTGCTATGGTTATTTTTCAGTGTTTGCTTGGGCTTTTGGCTATTTATGGTGACTGCACCAGTGACGTAATGCATTTTCGTGGCACTGGCCACAATAAAATCAAGGGTGACTGCGGCCCGTTTGGAATGTATCAAGGATAACCAGTTCTGACTTTGAAGGCACTGGCCTTATTGGAAGATAGCATTATTGGTATACTTGCTGATGGGTGACCTGGCACCTATCCGATGAAGTTAGTTTTCTACAATTATAATTGCATGGGTTTGATTCCACTTTACTTTGGAGTGTTTCTTATCTTGTAATTTCAGATACTTAGTTCAAGCGGAGCTTGGGAACCCTTCCTGTTTTCGTCTTCGCCTAATTTTCAACAAATCGTGAGAGTCATGTTACAGTCCAGAGCGACCTCTACTACTAAAGCCTACCTTCGGGCCATTAAAAGGTTTTTAGAGTGGTGTAAAAGGAAGAATCTGAGTGTCCAGCTGCCTTTTCCTGTAAGCACAGTCTCGCTTTATTTGTTTGAAAGCCATCAGTCTTGCGCTTCACGCGCTTCTTTGATTCAAACTCATGCTGCGCTTAAATGGTTTCACTCGTTTGTGCCTACCCTCGACCGTAATCATTTGGATAGTGAATTTTGTAAGAATATAATTGAGTCAGCAAAGCGCAGCAAGTCTAAACCAGTTGCCAAGAAGAAACCATTTTCCTCCCAGATTATTAAAGATATTCTGGATGCTTATAATAAGGAAGGTTCTAATTTAAAAGATATTAGTATAGCTGCATTACGTTCGTTAGCTTTTGCTGGATTTTTTCGTTATAATGAATTGTGTAATATTGCTCCCAACCATATTGAATTTCACAGTCAGTACATTAAGATTTTTGTGCCTCGTAGTAAGACTGATGTCTATAGGGAGGGTAACTATGTCTATATTAGTGCATCGGGAAGTCCATATTGCCCTGTTGGTGTTTTAAGAAAGTATATGAATTTAGCTGGTATCCACGGTAATAGTAATCTGCCTTTGTTCAGGCCTCTGGTTTTTCATAAGAGTGATTCTAGTTACACTCTAAGAGATGGGAAAATTTCCTATTCTTCATGTAGAGAAATCCTAAGGGCTTCTTTAAAACAACTGGGTTATAAACCGGATGACTACGGTCTCCATAGCTTAAGATCAGGTGGAATAACATCAGTTGTTCGTAACAGTTGTAATTCAGTTTCGGAAAGGCTGTTGAAGGTGCATGGCAGATGGAAGACAGACGCTGCCAAGGATATGTATGTTGAGGAGAGTCTCGATAATAGGCTAAAAGTAACGAAATTTCTAGGGCTTTAATTTAGGTAGCTGTAGTGCTTGTATCTGTATTATTTATCGCTTCCTAGTTTCCTGTATAAAATTTATTACTTATTGTAAAGTAAATAGATAACAGATAAATCAATCAATCAAAAAAGAAAAAAGAAAAGCAACAGCAGCAACACAAGAATGATATGTTATTGTAAACGTCTAGCTTATTGCTGATTGTAAAAAAAAATAATAATAATAATTAATACGTTATTGTAAAATATTATAAGCTTATTATTAATTGTAAAAACTGAGGTGTAATGTAAATATTAAACTGCATTTGGATCCGCTTGCGCATCCTACCATATGTCTTGTGTGTCTCATTATTACGGGAATTGAAGGGTAAAATAATTTACGTTCGGTTAAGCGAAGCGAATTAGAAAGTAAGTTCTAATATATGGACATTCCATTTTAGGTCACTGCTAATGTTCAGGCCAAACAATTTAGCACTGGACACCTCCCCTAGGGGCTTTCCGTTAAGCAATATAGTATAATAGGTCGAGTTACTGTTCGCAAAGCTGATCCTTAGCTCTTTACATTTAGCTTCGTTTAACTGAAAACCCTCGCTGCTTGACTGTCGCGAGAGATCCACTACTCGTTGGAGGTTGCTTTCACAACCGTTCCCAAATATCTCTGAGATCGAAGTGTCATCGACATACTTCCACATGTCAGCCAGCGTATCTAGATCGTTAATCATGATCAACAATAGCCACGGGCCCAATTTGGTCCCTTGGGGAACGCCGGCTGAAACAGAGCGCCACTCAGAGTAACAATCATGTGTAAGCTTTACTCGTTGTTTTTGATCCGTGAGGAAGTCCACAATCCAGCTCAAAATTCGCCTTGGGATATCATATGAAGATAACTTCCGTACTAAGACATGATCGATTTAGTCGAAGGCTTTCCGGAAATCACACAGCACGACTCTGGCTGTAGCTCCGTTTCCGTCTAACACCCACCGAATGCTTTAGTGACTAGCAAGGGCATATTACACCATTACCATCATTAATAGCGGAGCTCCGCGCGCGCCTTCGGCGCGCGCGCGCGGAGCACCATTGATAAGAAAATATGATAACCCAACTGGTAACCCATCGATCCGAGAAAATTTGGTCATGACGTCATCGTACGTCCGTCCATACGTCCGTACGTACGACCGTCCACCCCCTCGATGTAAGCCAAAGTTCAAATGTGTCACTCCAGTTAACCCTTTCGTGTGCAAGCTCGCATATAAGCGCGCTTCCATATGGACTGTTTTTGGACAGATCATTTGTCCATACACGTAGTCCTCAACCCGCGTTGTTGTGGCGGGAAATTGCATGGCCAAATTTTGAAGACAGTTTTAAGGAGGCTCGAATGGGTTTTTAGCGGAGAGCGCGCGCGCGTAAACAACTCACGCCATATCTATAAAAAGTAAGAGCACGCGTGTGTCGCGCATGCTCAAATGCTAATCTTGTCGACTCGAAATTTTTGAAGTTTCGTAATTTTACTCGCTTATATTTCCGCTTTCGCTCGGTAGATTTTTTCGATTTTTTCGGTAACAACTAAGATCAATTGACTGCGTTTATAGTCTGACTTTTAAAAAATTCTGTAGGTAGGGAAAAAATTAAGAAAGCAATAATCAAAAAGTAGTTTTATTCTCAATCTTCCCTACAGAATTTTCTTAAATTGAAATATTTTGAAGATCATTCCTGGTAACATATGATATAGAAGTTTGAGAAGATTTCACCGGCCTGTTTTTTAAATAAGATGAAAGATTTGGATTTTAGGGGCTCAACTGAATGCGGCATATGGTTGCCATGGCAACAGGTTTTCTAAAATAAATGTCATGTAATGAATCTGTGATGTTTCTTTTATTTCTGTGCCAAATTTCATAGTGATACGATGAACCAAACATAACTTAGAAAAGAATTTGTAGAACTTGTCTAAAGAAAATGAAAACTATTTCGAACCACCTTAAAACAAAGTCAGTTTTCTCTATTCGTTGGCGGAGTATCAGTGACAAACAACGGGAGAAAGAACAAGAAAGGGCACAAGTAAACAGGCAGAGTATCAGTGACAAACAGCGGGAGAAAGGAGAAGAAAGGGAACGAGTAAACAGGCAGAGTGTCAAAGGCAAACAGCGGGAGAAAGAGCACGAACAAACTGGCTGAATTGTACTGTCCAGCAACGGGAGAAAGAACAAGAAAGGGCTCGAATAAACAGGCTGAATCGTACTGACGAGCAACAGGAGAAAGAACAACAAAAAGCTCGAGAATAGAGACGAAATTATTGTGAGGAACAGCGAAAAAGAGAGCGTCTCTTGCCAAGCTGTAAAAACATTACCAAGTGTCAGGGAGTTTCAGCTTTTCCTCGTGTTTGCATGCAGACGTGTGCATGAAGAGAAAAGATCGTGTGGTCTGGCAAGCTGTGTTAAACTGGACGGTTTTGCCGCTTAAATCCTTAATTGAAGAAGCTTCCTTGATAGGCATATGCAGTAATAAGACTTACTTTTGTGTGAAACGACGGCTTCTGCTTAAGCCGGCTCTGCGTTCGGAGTGATTGTTGACTGACTTAAACTGTGCGCAGGTTAGTGCTCCTGTTTTGTCTTTTACATGGACATTAATGCCAAGAAAATTGAATAGCGATTTGTCTCAGTTTGTTACTTATCTTATTTTTCCCGATTTCTACGAGAAACGTTGAAGAGACATTCGCATCGGTTTCTTTTTTCTTACGTTTTGTTTTTTTCACGCTTTCATCTCAAATTGGTTTGGACTCTTGTTTTTTTCAAATGTTTTCTATCCAATATTTCATCTTGGATCCTAAAATGTTTCGTTTTTTCCTGCTGTCGCTCTTTTTAGGGCACAAAATTTGTTGAAGAAAAGCCAAGCGTAGTCCGGACGGTTTATAACCTCGGCCCCGCTTGATAAGTTTGACATTTGGAAAACTCTCGCAAAGAACAACTCCTTGCCAAAAGTAAACACGATTTTTAACAGCTGCAGCATTGGAAATGCCAGCAATATGGTGTCTCTCGCAGCAATTCTTAGCAAAGCAATAATTTTGTGTGAAATGAAGGCTAGTTATGTCAGCTCTGCGTTCGGAGTGATTATTGACTGACCTAAACTGTCCGCATCCGCAGGTTAGTATTCCTGTTTTGTTTTTTATACGGACACTTATGTCAAGAACACTCGGGCTAGCGATTTGCCTAGGTTACTCACAAGTTATGTTTGTTACCTGTCTCATTTTTCCAATTTGTACGAGAAACGGCGAAAAAAAATTCGTATCGTTTTTTGGTTTTCTTACGTAAGTTTTCACGCTTTTATCTCAAATTGGTTTGGACTAAAAAATGCTCGCGTATTTTCCAAATGTTTTCTATCAAATATTTCATTTTGGATCCTAAAACTCTTCGTTTTCCCTGCTTTTGCTCATTTTTGGGCACAAAATTGGTTGAAGAAATGTCAAGCGGACGGCTTAAATTCTCGGCTCCGCTTTGTTAGGAACAAGAGCCGGATTGACATTTGGAAAACTCTCGCAAAGAGCGACAACTCCTTGCCAAAAAGAAAAACACTATTTTTAACAGCTGCAGCATTCGAAATGCCAGCAATATGTAGTTCCTCACAGCAATTCTCGTTGTTAGTTAAAAAATCGCAACCCTTAAAAGGTTAATTGCAGTAAAAACTTCGTCTTTAATTCAATGTTTATTGACAAATGTCTTTCTGAAACCGATTTGTTTGTCTGATGTTGTTATCATTAACAGTGTTGTAAAAAATAATACCGCCCACGACTTGTAGTCAAGGTTTGTAGTTTGCAATATTTGTAATTGATTGAAGTCAAGAATAAAACCATTCTCAACCATTTGCAGTTGATCATCTGAGTTGATTCATGACCGATCGTGCCGCAGTCACTTTTCACAACGAAAAGTTAAGTCATTTTCGCTCAATGTTTTTCGGTGTTACGGACGGCAGTCTTTTATCGTCTTTACTCTTATAGCTCACAAAAATACGCCATAAAATAGCCAAAACAAGGCCAACAAAGTACTATTCTTCTTTTTCGGGTGATGTCGAAGAGTACCCACTTTGGGGTTTTAACATTTTGTTTTGTTGTGGAATATTTCGATTTGTTGAGGTTAAAATGTCAACGATACATGTTAGAAAATTGTGACTCAGCCAAAGCACATAACCGGTTGTGATGTTGGCTTTAAAAGTGAGACACTGGGACTATTAATCTATAGTTTAGAGATTTACACCATTTGTACTGAAATGTAATCGAAGTGTGATGAAGCAAAATCGTTTATGCTCATAGTCATGTAGTTCCTTGATGCAACGTAGCAAAGGCCGATGATAAATCGAAAATGTACGTTAGCACATGTTTGAATGGTGGCTGTGGCTCTGCAGCAAAACAGTAAAAAAAAATGTTATCACAATACAGTCCTTACTAGAGTCCTGGCTCGAGTTCTGGCATAGATTTTATTTTATCGGTAAATGCCATACAATAAGGAAAGAACTGTGGAGCTCCGCTTTTATACTTGCCGAAATATATATATTAATCATTATCATGTCTGAATCACATTTACATTGTCGAACCCGCAGACCAGTGGGACACTTTGTATAAGAACCTAGATGAACAGCCTAGCTCATCAGAAGTTCCTGTAGCTCAGTGGTTAGAGCATCTGACCGGTGTTACGGAGGTTGTAGGTTCGATTCCTGCCTGGGACTCTGGTCTATTTTCAGTTGTCCTTTCGCCCGTTGACAAGCGACCAGCATCTCATCATTTTCACTGGCATATTACACCATTGCTATCATTAATAATCACTTTTTCGGACAATTTCCATGCCTGGCTCGCTGATCACCCTCCATCGACATCCATTTTTTTTTTAACAAAACCTTGATTTTGGCGTCGGACAGTCCGCAACGGCCGAGCATTACTGGGTTGGCAGTAATATATATATATATTTAGGCAAGCCTAAAAGCGGAGCTCCACAGTTCTTTCCTTATTGTGTGGCATTTACCGATAAAATAAAATCAATGCCAGGACTTGAGCCAGGACTCTAGTAAGGACTTCTGTATTGTGGTTATAGTTTTTACTGTTTTGCTGCAGAGCCACAGCCACCATTCAAACATGAACTAACGTACATTTTCGATTTATCACCGGCTTTTGCCACGTTGGATCAAGGGACTACATGACTATGAGCATAAACGATATTGCTTCATCACAGTTTAATTACATCCGATTACATTTCAATACAAATGGTGTAAATCTCTAAACTATAGAGTAACAGTCCCAGTGACTCACTTATAAATCCAATATCACAACCGGTGATGTGTTTTGGCTAAGTCACAAATTTTCTAACACGTATCGTTGACGTTTTAACCTCAACAAACCGAAATATTCCACAACAAAACAAAATGGTAAAACCCCAAAGTGGGTTCTCTTCGACACCACCCAAAAAAGAAGAAGAAAAGTACTTTGTTCGCCTTGTTTTGGCTATTTTATGGCGTCATTTTTGTGATCTCAGTAAGAGCATA
>CAOKRL010000006.1:45000-52500 GCA_948470475.1 Galaxea fascicularis
TGGCTCAGTAACGAACTTCAAGGTTTTCACTCCAAAATCCGCTCGTTGGACACCGGCAAATCAGTTGCGGAAAATGCCCGAGGCGATTAACTAGAGCAACTGCGTATGAAGTAGGCTACTTGGCTATAAACCACTTATTTGTTTTATTTCATCTGATGTGTTTATAAGATTTCCTATAAGGTAACTTTATTACACTGCGTGAATATACCGTCTTATGAGACCCAGAGATAATTCAAAATTGGTTTGCCTTGTTTGGCATTGTTTTTCTACTTCCCAAGTTGGACCCTATTTATTATCTTATCATTTATTTATTTATTATCTTCTTGCCACAGAATAAATTACAGGCCCCGGTTGTTCAAACGTTGGATAGCGCTATCTACCGGATAAATCACTATCCAACGGATAAGTAATGGGAAAGCTAATTGCACTATCCACTGGATAGATATTTATCCGGTGGATAGCGCTATCCAGCCTTTGAACAACCGGGGCCAGATAGAATAGAAAACTGGTAATAAATAGCTAATTAATATTAAATTTAAAGTGAACATATAACTTGGAAGGAGTGACTGTGGCGGGGAAATCTCCGAGAAGCAAAGCTTATGAGGAATAGAGATTTCCCCCCACGGGCATTGAAATACTACTAGGTGGCATTTAACAATAAAGAAAAGACGCGTATTTTAAATATGTAAGTGTATTTAGACAAAAAGATAGATATAAAGTGTTATGATATTCAGGTTGTATCTTGTCTGGCCCTTAAAAATGGTTTGATCACACGCTTGAATATATTAAAAGTCGGGGCGTTTTTGATGTTGCTCGGCAATGAATTCCATATCCTAGGACCTTGAAACAGGATCGAATTTTTTTTTATATTTGTTCTACAGGTATGAGGTCGGTAAAGGTCAGACTATCTCGTTGAATACTGATGAATCTTGTTTCCAATTTGAAAGATTTGATTAAAAGCAGTGGGTAAAGCGTCATGATGATATAGGTACATAAAAGAACTTGGAGCGAGTAGATACTAAAGACATCAAGAATTTTTAAATTTGCAAAAAGAGGTTTACTTGAAGCCTTGTAGTCAGCCTTCGAGATCGCCCGGACTGCTCTTTTGTGTAGTAGGTAAATTCGTTGCAGGTTGGTGACATAAGTAGAGGCCCAAATTAAATTGCAGTAAGTAAGATATGGATAAACAAGGGCATAGTATAGTGTAAGAAGAGATTTAGAGGGCAAATAGTATTTAGCTTTATAAAGTAACCCAACAGATTTGGAAATCTTAGCCGAAATATAATTTATATGAGTTTTCCACGTAAGGTGCTGATCAATATAAACTCCGAGAAACTTAGTATTTTCTACTTGTTCAAGAACATTATTTTCTATGACAATCTGCCTACTGATGGGTAGCGTTTTTTGCCTTGGTCTGAAGATCATTAGTTTTGTTTTTTTGACGTTGATTGATAACTTATTGCCTTTTAGCCAAGTTGAAACATTGTGGAGCTGGTCGTTAAGGTAGGAGGTAAGTACATCCAGGTCACTATGTTCAGAAAATATACTAGTGCCATCGGCAAATAATAAATTATTTCGAGTTCATTAGAACTAGAGCAGGCTGGGAGATCATTTATATAAATAATAAAAAAAGAGGGGGCCTAGTATAGAGCCTTGCGGTACGCCACAGATTTGCCTTAAAGCATCGGATTTAGAATCATCAATTTGGACATATTGTATTCTATTACGAAAGTAGTTAGTTATCCACTGGTGGGGTGTCCCAGTGATACCATATCCTTCCAATTTAGATAATAGTATTGCATGATCTAGGGTATCAAAGGCTTTTGATAAGTCAAGAAATATTCCAGCTAAGTATTTTTGACAGTCAACGGCGCTGGCAACTTTGTTCATAAAATTAATCAAAGCGTGGGAAGTAGAATGGCCAGGACGAAAACCGAATTGATGTTTAAATAATGTCATTATCGATTAAGAATTGAAATATGCGATTATAAACAGCTCTTTCAAAAATCTTAGAAAAGGCAGGAAGTATAGAAATTGGACCGTCCAATTTCTATACTTCTATACACAAAATTACCGTGACGGTAATTTTGTGCTAAGTTAGCGTTATCAGATTTAAAGATAGGAATGATTTTAGATATTTTCAGTCTATCTGGAAAAACTCCTGATGACAAAGATAGGTTGATAATTAATAACAGTGGATCTGAGATGAGGTCAAGTGTTTTTTGATAATAGAAATTGGAATGTTACCAGCTCCGGGGGCCTTACCGTCTTTAAAACCTTTAGTTATTGTTTTGAGTTCCTCAGCGGTTACATGAGTGAAGCTTGACAGCGAGTCTGAGGGCACACTGCTTATAAAACCCTGGAACGACTTGGAGGCAGGGGCTATTTTCTCAGCCAAATTTGGACCGATGTTTGTGAAATATTTACAAAATTTGTTGGCAATTATTTCTTTATTGTTTATGTTTTTACCGTTTTCATCTACTAACGGGTATGTCAACTTCTTCTTTTTGTTATGGCCTATTGCATTATTCAAAATCCTCCACGTCTGCTTGATGTTAGTCTTATTTATTTCAATTTGATTTTCAAAATAGAGCCTCTTGGCAACTCTTAGAAGATTAGTTAGTTTGTTTTTATACGTTTTGTATTTGAGAAGTTTTTCATTCGATCGATGATAAAGGTATTGCTTGTATAGCTTATTTTTCTTATTGATTGACCTACGTAAGCTCTTTGTAAGCCAAGGTTTCCTAAAGGAATTCAGAGCTTCGCCTTTAGCTTTACCTAGGGGGTCATTTGAACGTCTATACTTCAATCGCATACTGAAACTCTTCTAAAACAATCGAAACTCGTGGTTTAAACCTTACCTTGTAAGATAGAGGTGTTTCAACTGTATACATTGATTGACGATCACTGGCCATGACTGTTTTAATCCGGTGTTTTGTTCGTCCCTCTACAAAATTCAGCACTTTCTGGGGAAAAGCCCTGGGGACGAGGTTGATGCAATGATATATGTGAGTTGTTCGTGCTTCCAGGCATTCCAGGCGCAACAAACGTAATTATATTAAAGGCAATTTATTACCTAGAGGAATAAATGATTTTATGCGCCTGGAAATGCTGGTTAATGTTTTACTGACTAGGGTCAGTTTACATACGGGACTCTAATTAAGGGCATACATAAGTGGAATAGGACAAGTTGCAGGTCTCTTTTTCTTCAGCTCCACGAAGGAAACGGTTTTTTCTTTTGACGTCTTCCATTTGCGATCTGCTGCGGACATTGAAGGACTTGGAAGCTGAGAAAAAGATAGGTAAGACTGTGTACTATAGTTGTGTCGAAGAAAATTGATTGCGTGCCGTTTCAAAACCGCAGAGTAGTCGAGTTTATCGACCTCCAACAGGCAAACGATAGCTACCGCCGCGACCTTAACCTCTCTGAAGCTTGCGATGTCGAGATTTTTGGTGTTGGCGGTCGCACGGTCGATAAGGTGATTCGAATGGATCTCGAAGTCATTAAGAGGAACGCCCCTAATGTCGTGGTTTTGGAGCTCGGCTCGAACGATATTTGCGACAGTCATTGCGATGCGGATACAGTCGCGCTTTCCATAGTCGCCTTTACCGAATTGCTGATCAAGAGCTTCTCTGTACCATTTGTTGTGGTTTGCCAAATACTCCCAAGGATGCACACCCAATTCGAGAGATATAATGAGCGGGTCCAAAAGGTCAACACGCTGCTCCGAGAAGCACTTCAGAACATTAATTCAGCTAAGTTTTGGCGGCATCGGGGCCTTGTTAATCTCGCTAAGAACGTCTATGCCCGTGATGGCATTCATTTATACGATTTGGGAAACGAAGCTCTATGAAGGAGCTATAGGGGAGCCATTCTATTCGCATTATCCCAATTTAACTAAAAGGCCTGAGTCAACATGCAACTTCCTTACCTCTTGTGGTGAGTATCAGTTAATTTTGTGGTGACTTGTAGGAGTGACTCACAGTTTTTAATTTCAATTTGACTTGAGGATTGGTTGGGGGCCAGGCTGGTCAGCATGGGTCATGGAATACTTGCGGCCTGAGCAGTGCTCGGTGCCATTCATGACCAGGTTGTGCTGTTGCATCCTCTGGTATGCCTATTACAATGCCTTTAGTTGTAGTAGTAAGCTTCTTCAATGTTATACACTGTAGTAGTAGCCTGAGCCCTCTTCCTTCCGATCTTGGATATCTTAGAATATCCTGTGTGATCATGGCTATGTTTGCCTCGATAGTTTTGTACTTGATTTGTACGTGATATGCTATCAAGTGGGTCTCGGGAAGTTGTTGCTCCATGATATAATTTATGTGAGGGGAGGGACTAACAGGTGCCAGCAACTTGCAATTTCATTTGCCTCCTTTTTCGTTATACCCTCTTCTATTTGTTACCCACAGAATGTCTTCTAAACGGACTAGTTTTCAGGCAAGAGCAGCAAAACGAAGGAGACCTGCCGGTGTGTTAGCTCCTCGTCCGTCTTCATTACAGCCCTCCTCCTCAGCCACTAGAGACCCCAGTCCTGCTTCAGCCGGCCAAAGCGGATCCTCATCAACAAGCCTAGGCCGTAATGCCCTTCCTAGCACAAATGGAAGGGGACAACTATCGCCAGAAGTTCTTAGCGCCATCACTAGGGCAGTAACCCAGGCTTTGCAGTCTTCCTGTTCCTCTGGTCCTACTATACAGTTTGTCCCTGACCCAGCATCTACCACACCACAGGGTACGCACCATGCCACAGAACAGCAGGGCCCCTCATTAGGAACCACAGTGCAAGAGTCAGTCGATGTTGTAGTCCAGAGTGTCATTGGCCGTCAAGACTCACAGGGATCCCAGAGTAAGAACACTTTCTTATCAGCAGTTATTCCTTTAAGTCATAGAGTGCCTGATAAACTAAAAAACCAAATATGGGCTAATGAATATGTCGATTTTGCACTGCTGCTCCACAATAGTGTCACCAATCCTGCAGAGGAGCAGTATACTGTCAAACTAGACACCTCTCAAGAGGGTCAGCAGTCTTTAGTGTTGGTACCAAGCACTAAAAGACATCCCCTACACACGATTGACCAATGGATGTCAGCATTCCACATCTATGTTTCCATTTATGCAGAGCGTGTCCCTCAGGACACACCTGCTTTAAGGAAATATGGTTCTATTGTAAAGGAACTAGCAACCCTAGGGGCTAATTGGAAGTTTTATGATGAGAACGTTAGGAAACTTAGGGAGTCTCAAGGGGTGCCATGGAACCAAGTTCATTCCGAATTGTGGCTGAGGTCCCATTCCTTTCGCGCCAAACCAAATACCCAGCCACGGAAATCCAAGGTCGACGGCCCCTTCATTCCCAAAGATTACTGCTGGAAATTCCATAGAAACCTTCATTGCCCCGGGTGCTCATTTAAGCATCAGTGTTTTCGATGCGGGCAATCACACCCCATTGCGAAATGTTCCCAGCCAAAACCCCATCCAGGTCAAAGGACAAAGCCCAGTATTCCCCCTGTCCGGAGCACTCCCAACACCAGTCAAAGTTGAGAGGCTGGCCTATTATTTAGAAGGATACAATGTCCAAATTTATGAGAAATTGCTTTCAGGTTTTTTGCACGGTTTTCGTTTACATTTTCATGGACCACAAATGGGTCACGTTTCCATTAACCTTCTTTCTGCAGCACAACATCCAGAAATTGTTGATAGTAAACTAGCCAAAGAGGTGCTTGTAGGGAGAATACTAGGCCCATTTAAACATCCCCCATTCGATAATTTCAGAGTGTCCCCCCTGGGGGTTATTCCAAAAAAACAAGCTGGGGAATACAGAATGATTCATTATCTCTCTTTTCCCCGTGGTGGCTCGGTCAATGATTTCATTCCTTCTGAGTTCTGTTCAGTGCACTATGCTTCCGTTGATGATGCAGTGCGGATAATAAAGAAGTTAGGAAGGGGTTGTACTCTGGCTAAGACTGATGTTAGGAGTGCTTTCCGCATAATCCCGATACACCCTAAGGACTACCATTTATTAGGGATGAAATGGAGGGATGAATTCTATGTCGATTGCTGTTTGCCTATGGGACTAGCAAGTTCCTGCAGAAGTTTTGAGAAGCTTAGCACTGCAATGGAATAGGTGGCTCGGAACAAATTAGATATAACATATATTATTCACATTTTGGATGATTTTCTCATTGCTGCAGGAATTGCAGCAATTGCAGGACTAGCCTTCAAAACTTCTTACACTTCTGTGAGGATTTAGGAGTCCCCATGGCCCCTGAGAAAACCGAGGGCCCTGCCCAGGTATTATAGTTTGCAGGCATAGAATTGGATTGTAATAGGCAAGAAGCCAGACTTCCGATGGAAAAAGTTAACAAATGTTTAACGGCAATAGGCCAATTGCAAAGCCGGAAAAAAGTGACCTTGAAAGACCTCCAATCCATTATCGGCCTTTTGAACTTTGCTTGTTCAGTGATAATTCCAGGCAGGGTTTTCCTGCGCAGGCTGATTAATCTTAACATGGGCATTAAAAAGCCCCATCATTTTATCCGCTCGACTACAGAAGTTAAAAAGGATTTACTAATTTGGGAAACCTTTTTGGCATCTTTCAATGGTAAGTCCTTTTTCCTTGAGGAAGGCTGGTCTTCATCTTCAAGCTTTTGTTTTTATACTGATGCCGCACAATCTAAGGGTTACGGTCTCATTTTTGGCAAACAGTGGGTATATGGCAGGTGGCCAGAGTCATGCACAGAATACAGTATTAGCTTTCTTGAGTTTTTTCCCATCGTCGCTGGCCTCAGCATTTGGTCTCACGAGTTGAAACACAGGCGTGTGCTTTTCTTCACTAACAATGAAAGCATTGTTCATGTTATTAACAAACAAACAACGAAAGATCGCAAGATGCTCGGGCTGCTGCGCACCCTGGTGCTCATATGTTTGAAGAACAACATTCTGTTCAGGGCACGCCATATTAGGGGAACAAAGAACATCCTCGCTGATCACCTCTCTCGTTTGCAGGTAGAGAGATTCAAAGCTCTGGCACCCGATATGAACCCGGTGCCAACATCATTGCCAACTCACATGGTACCAGAGAACTGGGACACACACTAAGGCTGTTGCTAGGAGCAAGTCTGAGTACTACTTCATTCAATACTTACCGCAGGCCATGGCAGCTATTTCGCCAATTCTGCTCAGATAGGCTACACATTCAGGGCCCAATTTTCCCGATCTCGACTGAGCAGTTGGCGCTTTTTATAGCATTTCTTGCGGAACAAAAGTATGCTGCTTCAACAGTTTTAACCTACATTTCAGCCTTGAGCTTTCCCCATCGCTTAGCTTCCCTCCCCGACCCTAAAAAAACGGATCTGATTCAACTAGCACTGCGGGGTTATAGTAAAATGAATCCTTCTCATGACACTCGCTTCCCAATCTCATTGCCTCTCCTTGAAAAAATCATTTCTGCTTGTGACCACACACAGTCATCGGTGTACAGTAGGAAAATGACACAGGCTATG
>CAOKRL010000006.1:57500-65000 GCA_948470475.1 Galaxea fascicularis
AATCGCAGCCCTTTTGGACTTGGGTCTCTGGGCTTTAGTGCTTGACATTGCACTAAACCTTCTGCTCACAATTCTGTTGAACGCCAATTTAATGTTGCTACTTAGTCTGATGTAAAGCCATGGATTAATGGCACTATTTCCGTGTCCGAGCCAGAAGACTAGGTACTGCACGAAAGGGGGTTCATCAAACTCGAATGTAGTTATTCCCAGGTAGAGAACGTAACATTGAGTTGGAAGCCAACAAAGAGCTAATACGAGGACAACGATAATTAGCATTCGAACCATTCTTCTTTTTGTGGCTTTTTGTCGCCCTTGACTTTGCACAAGCTGATTGCCTGGTGCCCTATGGAACCATATCTTATGAACCACTTTGGCGTACAAAACGGTAATGACAACCAAGGGTAGAAGGTAGCTGATGGTGAAAAGATAGAATATGAAACCACGAATGACAGTGTTGCGGTTCTGGAACCCCAAAACGGCATAATTGAATGCGCACGATCCGTCGTGTAGGTGATAGAAAACTAGTATTATGGACATCAAAGCCATTGACGTGATCCAAACAAGTGGAGTAACAAACCTTGCTTTTCTAAACCAGGCACTGCGGCGCCTCAAAGGCAAAACACAACCATAGAATCGGTCGATTGCCATAAGCATCAGGCAGAGGATCGAAGCATGACTGCAACATGGGCTATGTAGAAAAAGCCTCTGCAAGTGATATCCCCAGGCGTTCCACCTATCAGCCACTTGTTCTCGGTATAGAAGAAGGCAATGGACCAAGACATTGTGAAGAACGTCAACCATTAAATCAGCCACGGCCATGTTGACAAACATGAAGCTGGTTAGTGATCGAACTTCGGGTGTCTTCCAAACGATATATATTAGGAGCGCATTCCCTATCACTGATGCAACGATTGTTATGGCGTACAGTATTGTAAATATGGCCACTAAAGTGTAATTGGCGTCCATCGTTACCCTGTCGACAAATTTTGCAAAATAGGTTACGTTACCCGGACGGTTCACTCGATCATTCTTGTTATACAGTGGGCACCGGACTGCAGTATATTTATTTTAAATTTTATTTTAATCCTTTCTCGATAGAACAGTGACAAATACATGATTGTATTGAAAGAAAACCCTAAATAGTCACAATTACCGGTCCTAAATGTGCATTAAGAACAAATATTTTCTCGAAATGCCAAACATACATACCAGAATACGTATCTGGTGTGGCGAATGCTATAGTCGATATTTGTGTACTCTCTTGTTGAATAAATTTTGGGTAACGACAGTTCGGTGGAACTAAGCGGCAATAAATGCTGCACATAGATCGAATGTCCCAATTTATAACAAGGAGAGTAAATTGATATAAGGGAAGTCCGAAAACAGAACAGACATTTTATAATGGTTGAGTTTCGGAGCCACAAACCAAAACGTTGCTGATATAAATGGCTTTAATTTTCGTTCTTTTTGAATGTCTGCCGTTGCCCAGAAACTTTATTTGTACCTGCGCAGTTGGATAAAAAGGATACGGTGCCAATTTTGGCGCTTAGTACCTTTAGCTTCTTTCCCGTACCAAGTGGCAGTCGTTACAATGTAAACATTACTATTCTATAGTTATTTCCGATGGCTATCGCAGTGCACATATGAGGATCTCATGATCATATGCCTAATAAATGTATTATCTCTGTTTAATTACTGATAGTTAATTAGATCCATCAACTTACATGCAAAAATAAATCCGCGACCTCGTGTTATCACAGTGCACATATGAGGATCACATGATCATATGCCTAATAAATGCAGTAACTCTTTTTAATTTCTGATGGACAATTAGGTCCATCAACTTAAGTGCAAGAACAAATCCGCGACCTCAGTCGTGTTAATTAACCTCTGTACGATAAAATATTCATTTCCGTGCACTGCAACTTAAGGGCTGTATATATTTCTCGTTTTAGGAACGTTTCGCCCGTAGCAGACAAGTTGCTCACAGAAGCCTCCGTGACTCGAAGAGTTGCAGTACGTACTAAACTGGAAAGTCCCTTATCGGTTCTTTTCTTAACGTTCTACCGTTTGGCTCTTGTAATTCATGTCACTGACAGCAGAATTTGCATCACAGTGAACTCTGATTTTGATTTTTCAACAAGCATAAATTACCTTTACCCCTGCGTTCCGCCACACTGGCTCTATTTATTTATATCTCAGGAAAGTGCACTTAAACAAAGTGGACTTGACGAAAAATTAATGTACACTGAACGCAAGAAACCTCTAACTCGCACCGCACAGAACAGCCGCAAGAACAGACAAAGAAACATAATTAGGTTCAATCCGCACTACAGCATGAACTTACAAACAAACATCGGCAGAGAGTTTCTGAACCTCGTCAGTAAACATTTTCCGAAAAACCACCGGTCCTACAAGATTTTCAACAAAAGCAACATAAAAGTCAGTTATAGCTACACAGACAACCTGCAAACCATAATTAAGAAGCACAACAGAAAAATCCTCGAAACAAGCAAGACACCCTCCACGGAAAACAACTGCAACTGCGGGAAAAAAAACGACTGTCCGCAGACAAACAACTGCCTCACCCAAAGCGTCGTCTACAACGCCAACGTAACGACAGAAAGTGACTCAACCGGAAAGAATTACATTGGACTAACATTACGGAAGGAACTTTTAAAAAACGTTACACACAACACAAACTTTCTTTTCGGAACAGAAACTATTCAAACAGCAAGAAACTATCAAAACATATCTGGACACTAAAAGACAACAACACCAATTTTACAATTAACTGGAGTATTTTAGCGACCGCCCCGGCCTACAGCAACAAAAGCAAGCGGAGCTCAAAAGAAGCAAAAGCAAAGGAAAAAGCAAAAGATGAAATAAAATCATTATTGTCCGTTTGACTTCCGCTCAACTATCAAGGCACATTATATTAATGCATAAGTGCATGAGTGGCCATATGAAAAAGAATTGGTCTTCGTGTGGCATCTATCACTTTATTGGTTAAATAATTACATAGAGAGCGTTAAGAGCACAAACTCGCAAAGGCTGCACAAAGCAAATTCTTTTATTTTCGTGTGTACCCTTGGTATTCCTATGCTTTTAAGATATGCAGGTGTAACTACTGTCACTATCAGTTTATGAGTGTTAATTTTCCCAAGAACTGCTTTATCTTGGCCTTAATGTTACAAATGCGACAAATAGTTTTATTAAAAGGGATTTGCCCAGTTGTAGCTTAAAGTCAGTTTTACAGGCAGAAGACAACATACTGAAGACATAAAATGTCAGATAGTTCTTTTTTTAGAAAAGGGACACGAGTTAAGGGATATTATGATTGAAACAGTTTCCCTTTAACTGAATTTTGGAAAAAAGGAATAAAAGCAACTAAGAAATAGCATCTCAATGTTAGAAAATACTCTTTACTTTGATGTTAACTTTAGAATGAAGTTAAGCGGGGATAAGTACGTGAACACAATTCCTAGCGTCATAACGCTGAAAAATGTGAAGAAACTAAATGAATCTCAGAAAACCAAATACACAGCCAGAGTATCGACGTTCGCAGACAGACTGAACTGTTTAGACATAGATTGAAAAGCAGCGGAGTTGAAGTTATCAACATCCAAACTGGGCGATTCTTCAGCAGGTGCTGCATTGTGATAATGACAAGAAGGAAAAAATAATTGTGGCCATTTATAAGCCTTTTTTCATTGAACTGACCAATATAGCAATCTACTTCACTGTCCTACTCTGGTGCCGTCGTCGTTGTTTCATCATACGTGTCGGCCGGCGTGGAGTTTGAATAATCTGAGTCTTCCTTGAATAAGCGTTATGCGTCTGCGAGCGCTTTTGACAGAGAAACACATTTATGTGCAAATTCACTTACACGAATAATTCAGTTCCCTTAAGAAACATACACATCATTTATCTATAAGTAATAATTTATTTACCGAACAGAGCCTAGGAGCTGAAAAAGAGATTGCAATCATAGCTCAGCCATTTCTGATATCTACATTTATCCTTCACCAAGTACATGAAGTGGTGTACCTTGCTTTTTATCAATTACGTTAACTTATTAGCGCACCTGTCTGTGTGAGGTTTATTAAAATCGAAACTGACTGCATACATTAAAATTTATTATTACATTCTTGCATATAGTTAAAGAAATTAAATCAGTTTTAGGCGCAAACACAGATAAAATCTATAACGTGGCTTGTGATGGAAATCCCTCAATTAATTTGAATTTTACCTTAAACAGGCCACTAGCCATAATATAACTAGTACACAGCTTTTGGATTACACAACACTCGTCACTAATGTAAACTGAAAATTTCCAACGACTATAATCATTACTTTTCTTATGGTAAAGAAGGTTAGAAATACTACCCAGACGAAAATTAATGTCGGGGCTCAAGCTTTTTCCGAAATATGTTTAATGTCTACTTAAAACCTGTTTACTTTTCTCGACCTGCTTTTAAAATTGTTTTCTATCGTCTCCAAGGACTTTACCATAGGCTTGGTAATTACTGTTTTGAACGCCAACAATATAAACAGAAATTTTAAACCAAACCGGAAGACATTTTCGGTGACAAAACGATCAAAGCGGCGTGAATAATCGACCTTGGTCCAAACACTCTTTTCAAGGCGGAAGGATGAATAACTCGAGTGTTGCCAGTGATTATCTGCTAGTGTGTTCTCGCCTCGTTTCCATTTTTCTTTGCACTTGCCGTTTCTTTTCTTAGCATTGCATCATTTATTGGTAACCGCCTGGCGACGATAATGTTAGAGGACGAAAAAGCAAACAAAAAGATGAAACAAAGAAACTTGTCGAGTTCCATAGCCATCTACATATATCAACTATGTTCAGAAGCAGAAAGATTGTTCTTAGGTGTTGGAGAGTACGTTTCCAACTTGTTTTCTTTCAATAACAGTCATGCTTAGCTTTAGCGTTACCAACTACTGAAAGCTAAGAACTGAACAAAGTTATGGTCATTTGGAAGGACCTCAAGAATTTTGTTGAGAATTTCCGACAAAAGCACACTTTTCTTCGGTGGGATAACCGAAGATGGGATGCATACTAATTGAAAATAAACCGACTTCAAGGTTACATTTTGTGGGAAACGCAACCGCACCAATTCTGTTCTCGCTGAGTTAGTTCGCAATATTTAATTAACGAGTTGCAGTAATAAGCAGTATTCAAATCCAGCTAAGATATTAGATGATCGAGTTTCCGTCGTCTTCATTCCGCCCTGTCTTTTTATTTATTTATTTATTTTTTTTTTTTTGAGCCTGGACTTCTAAAGGATTGCCATCAAGAGAAAAGTTATATTCTTTACCAGAAAATGAACGTTAGGGCTTATTTGAGACTTGAGACCTACGGGGAAGTCACTGATATGTCAGAGATGTATGAGCTATCTGCCTGAAAGGAACTCTGGTTCCGCTCTCGGGCGTACCTTAAAATGAAGACAAATAGAATGCTTATTGAATCACAGTTGGTGAGCCTTTCTAGAAAACGCTCCTTTGATTAAGATGTCTGCGAAACAACTTGTCATCTCTAGGGACTTGACATATGTGAAAAATCAGTTGCGTAAACAAGATTGCCATGGCCTGAGTTGAATATGTATTGTTACCTCCTGTTGTAATGTACATTGTGGATCATGCTTCATCTGGAGCTGATGTCGAAGTATGAACAACCAGGACTCCAGTGATGATTTTTGACCACTCAAACTCAGTTTTTCTGGCACAACTCAGTCATATCAGCGCGAAGTTGGAAGTTGGAACTTTGGAGGCTTGGGAAGTGGGTGAGGCTAGCAAGAAGGTTGATGTATCGCCACGTGGTACTCAAGTAGTGACACAGCGAGAGGTTGAAGAAAGAAATAGAAAACCAAATTCCTCAAAATACACGAAAAGTGTTATTTGGTTCATTTGATGTTTCTCGCCCTTTTTTACTAGAAAGTGGTAATCGAGAGTGAGCATGAGAGTAACTGCATGGGAATAACTCAGCCCCTTTCTCCCCTGTTACTATCAAAAGCCGCCACCAGCGTTTCAGACAGTCGGTAATTGTCAGGGGATATCAAACTAATTCCCCTCTACCTTGTTTTCAATGTGTGATCTCTCTTAGGCGTTCTAGTGTAATTGCCAATTTCTTTCGGTATCTGCGAGCGTACTGCACTTCATTTGGGCATCAATGCAGTCGCTTGCAATGACACATTTTGTTCGTTGTTAGTGTAATTCTCGACCTCGGAAGAGATTAGAAGAGCCGGTTTTAACATCGGAAAACGGCGACTTATACTTCAAAACCCACAAACATTTTGATCATGTGCGTTTTTCTTCTATTCTCCGACCACAAGGGACTTTGGGGGAATTGCACCCGTTTGGGTCTGGGAGCTAACTTTCACATCAGTAAACTGCTGAGGCACGTAGTATTAGTTTGTACGTTGGTTTCACGTCTTGTTCTACTGTAGTTCTTCTTAAACATTAATTAAGGTTCTACCTGAGGGATTGCCAAGAACATTACTGTATTTTTGTTTTCTGAATTAAAATTGTAATAGAGTAGCCTTCTTTGTCACAGAAGGGAGACTACTCTTACTTTGTAAAGACTAGTGACTTGCCAAATTAAGTTTGGAACATTTCGCAAGCCAGATTAAAGTATCTAGAAAATTTGCCATAACTGCTAACGAGTGGTAGTGTGTTTGCCAAGCCGTTAACTGTTGTTACCCCAGCAGATATGTTAATTAGAGTACGGGAGCTAATTTATATAAGGCAATTAACTCTGAAGTGTAAATTAAAGTGCTAATAGAAAGCCATGAAAAACCCACTGGGCGTTAGCCCTAGTAAAGGGTATCAGGGAACCACACTAGGCAAAGAAAAATTCTTATTACCTCGGTGGGAATCGAACCCATGACCTCCCGATTAGATCTACCGCTGCTCTGCCGAGCTAAGAGGTCGGACAGAGAAAGTCGGCGACGATTAAGGTAGTGAATCGCGGTGAAGAGAAAGTAAGGGTACATATATATGTTGTGCCGCGTAGCACTATAAACACACGCAAGTGGTGGAACAGAGGATTAACTCTGAAGTGTAAATTAAAGTGCTAATAGAAACCCATGAAAAACCCACTGGGCGTTAGCCCTAGTAAAGGGTATCAGGGAACCACACGAGGCAAAGAAAAATTCTTATGACCTCGGTGGGAATATTATTAGCACTTTAATTTACACTTCAGAGTTAATTCTCTGTTCCACCACTTGCATGTGTTTATAGTGCTACGCGGCACAACATATATAAAGACAAATGAGTTTTCTTTGCACCTGCAAGGTCGATGAAAAGGAAAACTACTACTGCTATTGCTACCTATTGCAACAAATGTTTGGTTAGGCGAAGTGAAATAGAATTACATTCGTGTGTTCTGTCTTACACCTTATAGCAGTACTCGAATAAGGTGTTTCTTAGCGACGGATTGGCGTAAAAAACAGAGGCAAATCTTGGTCTTCGGTATCACTT
>CAOKRL010000007.1:0-10000 GCA_948470475.1 Galaxea fascicularis
AGTCAGGAAGGCTTTGAATGCTAGAGAAAACAAATTTCCATCTACGACTTGTATTTTAGAAGCTTTGAAAATCTGTTTGAAAAGTAACCATTCTGTTTTTAAGGAGAATTTCTTTCTTCAAATACATGGCACAGCTATGGGTCCTAAGAATGCGTGTAGTTACGCCGATCTCGCCATGGGCGAGATAGATCTCAAAGCTAAGTTTTCTGGTCCGATAAAGCCGTCCTTATGGTGGCGATACCGTGACGATGTTTTTGATCTCTGGCAGCAAGGCCTTCCCGCTTTACATCAATTCACTGATTATATTAACTCTCTGTATCCTACTATCAAATTTGAATTAGTTTTTTCTGAGCGTGAGCTCCATGTACTCGATCTTACTTTATATCTTATTGATGGGTTTATTAGGACAGATGTCTATTCTAAACCTACGGGCAGCCATTTGTATCTTCCACCCTCTAGCTGCCATCCTAAGCATGTTTTCAAGGCTATTCCTTTTGGAGTAGCCACTAGACTCAAAAGAAATTGCTCTGATGAAACTTTCCTTGCCGAGAGAACAGCTGAGTACAAAGGGTACCTTCTAAACCAAGGATATCCTTCCAAATTAGTTCATGACCAATTCTCCAAAGCCTCTGCTATTTCTAGGAATGATTTACTTAGGACCCGCGGAAAAGAAAAGAAGAAATTATTTCCTTTTGTTACTACTTTCAATCCTAATTTACCCGATGTGGGTAACATAATTAGAAAGCATTTGTTTATTTTACAATCTAACCCTAAATTAAAAGAACTTTTCCCTCAAGGCTCTGTCATACCCGCCTTTCGTTGGACAAAAAATCTTAAAGAGCTGCTGGCACCATCCCGTTTCAAAACCGCCGAAGAGGGACAGTCAACTCACCACATGAATGGTTGTTTCAAATGTGATAGGACTAGATGCGACCTCTGCCGTAATTTCTTTGTGGAATCTAAATCATTTCCTAGTTTTCAGACGGGCAAAGAATACACTATCCATTCCAGACTTTCCTGTGATTCTAAAAACGTTATCTATTTGGCTTCTTGCAAGAGATGTCGCTTGCAATATGTGGGATCTACCACCACCGATTTCAGAATTAGGTTTCGTAACCATAAGTCCGCTATGCTCACAAACAAAACAACTTGTGAGGTAGCGGTGCATTTCAACAAAATCCCACACACTCTAGATAGGTGATTTTTCTTTTCAGTGCATCGATCAGGTGCGGGCTTTAAACAACCTTGAAGAGGTCGATAGGCTTTTAATCACAAAAGAGGCTTATTGGAGTGCCCAGCTGTTCTCTCTGGCACCTCACGGCTTAAATAAAAGGAAGGAATTTCATTCTAAAAACAGAATCTGTTATAATTAATTTCCCCCCCTTTCAGCTTACGTTCTTGCGTGAACAATCGTTCAAAGGCCCTTTTCTTGGATTTTGTCAGCCTTTTGGGTGTCGATTGGACTCAAAGGCCCTGTTTGGGGAACTTATTACGATATTGTTTAAGGGCCCCTCCAGGGATTTTGTTGTTTGTCGGCCCTTTCGGGCTCCAAAGGCCTCGTTTTGGGATTTTGTTACGATGTAACGCTTGATTTCTACGTCGGGGTGGGTTACCTTTCTAATCTTTAGACATTCGCTTTTAATACTTGCATTGCTTCTTCAGTTGCTGTGTTAGTCGTAGCCAGATTTTTATTACTTAATTTTTATCCCTCTTTTGTTAGTTGCTCATAACGGCGTCTATTCAGTATTTTTTCGCTCCGCTGATTCTGCTTTTTTTGTCGTCTGCTAATTACCACTACTTGTTGTTCTTTTTTGTAATCTCGTACCTTATTCGTTAGTCAGTTAGTTGTCAAATGTAATTACGTAATTTTTAGCACTTTCATCCTATTTAAGGTCCGTTTTTATTCTAAAGTTGTAATAACTGAAGAAGGTCTTCGACCGAAACGTTTTATTATAGTTTTTATCCTTTTTTTTAACGTCAGAAGTTGTCCATCCTCGCTTTCTTTTTAACGTTTTACATTCATTCATGCTGTGAGGTTTGGACTGAGAATCCTACTGATCCTCCTGACGCAGTGACACCTTTGTTGGCTTGAGAGACCTACTAACAGTTGTATATATATATATATATATATATATATATAGGGAGTCTGTAAGTCGATTTTCTCGTGGAACAGTGCTCAATACGTTGAAGCAGAGCGGAATAAATATTTTAAGAGGAAAAAAGGACGCAACTACATTTCCCGACAAGCCTGTTTCGTGAATCGCTTCACTCTTCAGGGGTTTAAACCCCTGAAGAGTGAAGCGATTCACGAAACAGGCTTGTCGGGAAATGTAGTTGCGTCCTTTTTTCCTCTTAAAATATATATATATATATATATATATATATATAATGATCAATGGTAGAAAGACTTCAATTCATCGATTGATCATTATAATTACTGCTCCTCTCAGAGTTGAGCGCTCTTAAAGATTTATTCTATTCAAGTTCAAGAAAGTATATATATATATATAGTGAAAACAATTTGCTCCCGAAGAAAGGGCCCCAATAATTTCGTCCTCAGCATTTAGGACGAGTAGGGCAGTCAAATATTTTGTACGTGTTCCGTTAATATAAAAAAGCTTTTGTATTACGTTATCAATAATGTGCTTTACTTTTCTTTCTTTGAAGGTGCTTTATAGATTGTGGGGCAATAATTCCAGCCTCGAGCAAAATTCGTATAACTTCGGAGTGTCCAAATACACCGTGTAATGGTTCAAAATACGAGTGGAGTCTAAAACAGTTAAAGAAGTACAATAACACGTGGGAAGACGTCCCAATTTTGCCTAACATGACCTCGACGGCATCCAACGCGACCAATATGATCCTCAAGCCAAACGCTTTGCCCTCGAACTCTAAATTTAAATTAATTCTCCTTGTAAGATCGCAGTTGGGATCCGAAGGCTTTGGTGAGCAAGCGTTTGAGACAGCTGGGTCACCGTATGGTGGGCACTGCCGGTCGTCAGATAATGAGGGCGTGGCTCTTACAACGAAGTTCACATTTGAATGCTTTGAATGGAAAGATAAAAACATGCCACTTACTTACGAGTTTCGGCTCTTCGAGGACCCAATATCTTATGGAAGCTCTCCAAAATCTATTTCAACAACTTTAAGAGCTGGAACGCCGGAGGACGATTACCAATTGCCGATTCAAATTAGCATAAAAAATTATGTTGGTGTAACCGTTGTAGAGACGTTGTCTGTCAAGGTGACAAGCTAAGTAAAAACAAAATAGTTATAGTTTCTTCAGCAATATAAGTACTTTTTTAAGCTCATCCAAGCTGGAATGTTATTTAAGTGAACATCAACTGAGCTTTGTTAAGAGTTAAAATGAGGATTTTGCATTATAGTCTGTGGCCTTTAACAACAAGAAACAGAAAATTCGGTTTCTTAGCTTCAAACCTTAATCAAAGAGCTGTTTTTGTATTTCAAATGTGCTTTAAAATGTCGTTACCGCTTGACTTAAGCACAATTTTAACTCGGCACCATATATTTACCAACTTTTTTACTACAGAGGTCACTGCAAAAAGAATCCTTAACTTCTCTTCCATTTTTCGTTTCTACAAAAGATTCAGACAAAGTTCCATAATTTTTATATTGTTTTTTCGCATGCTTCTTCCTAGGTCATACCCTCCAAATCGCTGGATCCTTGTTTCACATCGGTCGAAAACGTTGCCAACCAGTTAATGGGCCTTGTGATAGGGGAGAAAAATGAACTTGATACATTTTTAAGAAAAGGTGAAATCAGCCAGGCTGCACAGGTGGCTTTGTCTGTCCTCAAGGGGTTGAATGAAAAATCAACTTGCGAACAGGAGTTAAGCTTTGATTTGAAGCAGCTAGTAAGTGACTTATCAGTTAGAGCTATAAATTAGAATTGGGCGTTAAAGTAGGAACATCAATTGATTAGTTAATTTGATACTCGGTTGATCGATCCACTAATCAACCTTTGGAAAAAAGTTTCAAAAACTTGATAGGAACATGATATTTGAGATGTAGAACGAATGGGACAGAAGGCAGTTTTGATATCGTTGGATTATTGTATATCAAAAGATGTATATTTAACAATATTCTTTTTCCTCAAAACCAGATTTCAAAAACAATGGTGGCAAAATTCAAATTCATACAACCTGAGAGCCTTGAGATGTCACGCATCGTCTTAACAGTGATTAGAACGGCTACAGGCGAGCAAGCTGAAGAAGCATGTGAAAACTGCGGAGACACAATGGTAATGAGACTTGTTCTTGCCTTATGTCATCGTCACGAGGAATAGAAGGGAAATGAAGGTCAATTGAGCGTGCCGCGAACAGTCAGCTTACCAACTCACTACCTAAACGAATCACAAAAGGAACCGCTATTGTACTAATTGACTCAACAAATGTTTTTGCCTAATGGCAACGTTCAAATCATGATGCTTTTAATGTTAGTCGTGGGAACTCAACATGGAAATATCCTGTGATCAGTACAAAATTTCGTTTGTTAGCCGCGAAGAAAAGCAGCTTCTTCCAGCTTTTCTGTAACAAATTCGCTGAATTGTGATTTCTTGGCAGTGTGTTCAATGAGAAAACAATTAGCGTGGTCGTTCTTGCGAAATAGTTGCCCCCTTCCCTCTTAACGCCTACGGCCTCGTAGACTTAAACGAACAGTTCGGAGACTAATGCAAGCATTTGGCTTTTAAGACATGAACGTTACTATTTGAAGAACTTTCAGATGATTTTTGGGGCTTTAACCAGTTCTGCTTTGTGTCGTTGTGCAACGTACTAATAACAGGTTGGCCACTGGTGTCTCTTACGTATTTTTACCTCCTCGTAGAGTTCTACGGTGCAAATGACAGACACTGTAATAAATCTTCTTGCGTATACTCTGAACGACCCAGAGGAACCTTTTACGGCTGAGTTAGATGAAACAGGTACTAGTGCAGCAGGATGCCTCTCCAATGTCCTTAAGTCGTCATCCGGTAGCGGTCAAGGAAACGTTTCTTCACAGGTGAGAACGTTATCTCTGTCTGCCGGTGAGATAGATTTCATTTGGTTTGTTGTACCATGTGCCCTCTTGTAGCCTTAGCTAAAAAAAATAAATAGAAACGGCGTCTTTCGTTGAGGGTACTTTAAGACGCTAAGGATTCTTTACTATAAAGTTAACGAAATCTAATAAGAGAGTGGTTTAATAGAAATAGCGAAAACCACTTGTTTTTTGTATCATGATTTATTTCAAGGAGATAAGTGGTTTGACTTCCCCTGTTGTAATCGTTCTGATCACTGCTGGTTAGTCCGGCATTAACTTTGAATGCAGTTTTGGCTAAACGGTCAATTTGCATTGAAATGCTTATTTCCGACTTTCGTTGGCTTCAGGAGAACGTACAAAGTGCTTTTGGAAAGATCCAGGGCATGAGTGATGCATTCCTTGGCCGCCTGGTCACGGGTGAGAGCTTTGTCATTAGGACAACTGAGCTGAAGATAGCATTAAAGAAGGTATCTCCTGACGATGCTAAGGGACTTAACATGGCGGAAGGTGGCACAATTTTCCAGCTACCAGGAGATATTGGGAGTTTAGGCAATGGAAGCGTGAATGCCAAGGTAGAAATAATTTTGAGGTTGCTACATTTACTTGTGCAATGAGGGTCTTTAAAACGAAAAGTGGCCACCTATTTTGCTGCAGTATTTAGAGAGGCTTCGTGGAAAGTGGTGTAATTATATGATCTGCTCTTGGTAAGTGGATTTGCCCAAAATGAACCCTATATATTGCAAATGCAAGTGATTATCGTGGTTATGAACTCTACGGACTAAATGTATAAACCCTACCCTTTAGACGTCTTTGTATTCATTTGTTCTTGGGGGTGGTCACCTGTGTATTTTTAGTATTAGGTTATATATATATTTCTTATAATTCATTATTAATAGTTATTGTATTTCCCATGTTGAACCAAAGGTCCTCATTAAAATCCATTATGAGCAACACTGAAGTAATTCACAGTCATCAACAACCCAGAAACCTCAAACAAATGCTAACAAACTCATATTTCTCCAGGCAAAAGGGCACTTATCCGGAAGTAACAATTTGTGAAACAAAACCTTGCGGAACATGCCCCTATTCAAGACAGGGTAAACAATTCACCTTCTCCTCCACGAATGAAACATTTCGGATAAAACACTCGATAGACTGCACCTCAACGAACATGATTTACGTAATAACATGTGCAGGATGTGGACATAATTATACAGGAGAAATGGGTGATGTCCTGAGAAATAGAGTGACAGTTCATAAACAGCAAATTAGAGACCCACAAACTCGTGTGCTAGGAGTCAGTAAGCATAGTGATGAATGTGCTGCGGGATTGACACCTCAGTTCACTATCTTTCCGTTTTACAAGATTCTCAGCCCCTCATAGGGCATGAGAAAGAACAAAGAGAAGCTTTTTTTTATTATTATTTTGAAGTATAAACCAGTTATTAATAATTTAAAATTACGCTAATTGTTCGCACGCGCTTAGAATTACAATAGCCATCATAATTGTAATTATGATTACAACTGTGATGCAATAAGTCAATAAATAAACACACTTTTCTGTGCCTGAAAAGCCGCAACTGAGTGGTGAAACGCGTAGCGCAAAATCAAAGTAAAATAAGGCTTTCGTTTTTTCATATATATATATATAACGTTAAAAAGGAAGCGAGGATGGACAACTTCTGACGTTAAAAAAAGATGATAAAAACTATAATAAAACGTTTCGGTCAAAGACCTTCAGTTATTCTCGGTCTTTGACCGAAACGTTTTATTATATATGTTTGATATTCTCCTCATCGCCTCGCGAGGCGAATTTCTCACCGAAAATTTGCCGCACACGTGAGGAAACGGCTGAGCTAACTGCCCCGCGAGGAAATTTTGCTCAGCGTTTTCCTCCAGTGTGCGGCGGGCTTAAAGTAAACAATATAGAATTAATTATATTGTAAGGTGGATGGCACCCATCGCAATAAAAAAAAAATAAAAGCATTGTAACTAAAAGTTGCGTAACAAATGATGAAAAATATAAAAATTGCAAGGTGGTAATGTAGAAAAAGGTACGACAAAATTAAGATTTTAACGTAATAAAATCCTAACCCAAAGTCCTTGAATAGTTGTAACAGTGAGGCAGGCAACAGTTTCCCATAAGGGGACCCTTCAACGGCAAATACCGTAATAAATTCCTGTAATCAGCAGGGTACATTGATTTATCCAAGTGTGACGTTAGGATTCTTTTAAAACGTTCAAAGGCTTCACTTTGGGAACTTGTTATTCTTGCTTACATAGGCTGGCTCAGGGGCTTATATGCAGTTAGGATCGCGTCACTATGCTCAAGTTGATCAGCGATTCACAGTAAATTCCCCCTTATGTATGAAATAATCGTGTAAGTTTGAGCGGGGAAATAACAACAACTAACTGCCTCATTTTAATTATTTCATAAAGAGGGGAAAATTTACTGTGAATCGCCGATCAACTTGAGCATAGTGACGCGATCCTAACTGCAGAAAATGTGCGAGTCTCCTCAAAGCTTGCCATATAAAGGTTGTTTCAATTCGGCTGAATGGCGGGGTTGGTTCAGTGGCCTAGTGGTAAGGCATCTGACCGGTTACCAGGAGACCCGGGTTCGATTCCCGACTGAACACATTTTCACTCATTTCCTTTGTTGTTTCGATTTCTGTTCCCATCCTATATATATATATATATATATATATATATATATATATATATATATATATAATGATGATCCAAGAGTTAGGTTATTTAAACATTTACTGCAACTCAGAGTTTCAGGCAACTGCCAGAAATAATGATAACAATCGTAGATATTTGAAATACGGAACAATGCATACGATGCATCCTAGTCGCGTCGCGCGCTAATTAAATGATGACGTTTTTTAACACAAATTCCCTAACATGTCTGCAACACGATGTAAGCTCGTTTCTTTGTTTAAACTTGCCATTTCCGGTCTGCAAATGATGATACTTCTTCCATAAGCATAAATTGCATCGCTTAGTAACATTAGAATAAGAACTAGCTTGTTTTATTTTACACCATTTGATGTCATGCTCAATGTTCTTATCTTTGAGGCTCTATATGTATTTACTAAGCTCTTTATCGGTATCGGTATGTTTGTAACGCTCGTTACGGAATGAACATACATGGTTTCTATAGGGAGTTTAAGATTCTACGACGCGACGGCAACGAAAACGTCATTTTAAAATACAACTTCTCGTTTGTGTAACTCTTTCGAGATTATTCCAATTTGTTTAACATGAAAAATGCTGGCGAGCTGGCTAGGGCCTAAATTACTGTGAATGATGTTAAAGCAAAGAAAGAGAAAGAAAAACTTGTCACCATACACCCACGTTCTCGAGAAAACCCCAAATTTGGTCATTTCACGTTGTTGTTTCGCAGAGGACGGCAAAGAAATGTACCAAAATGGTTTTTCTTTCTGTTTCTTTGCTTTAACACCGTTCATAGTAATTTAGGCCCTGGCCAGCTCGCCAGCATTTTTCATGTTACAAAAAATTGGAATAATCTCGAAAGAGTTACACAAACGAGAATTTGTTTTTTGAAATGACGTTTTCGTTGCCGTCGCGTCGTAGAATCTTAAACTCCCTATATATCGCGACTTCAACGCAGTGTGAGAAAGTCCGATGTATGTTTCTCTTGTGGTTTGAGTGGTGACCTCAGCCTCGTAAATGACGTTTTCCACCATGCAGTTTCCTTTCATGGGGCACGTGCTAGGTGTCCGGCAATTGCAGCTTCTAGCAGTTTGATTATTAGAGCGCGTGGGTTTGTCAATTACGGCTTTGTTATGGTTAGATATGATTGTTTTCATATTATTCAAGCAGCTGTAGTGGGTTAGATTTGGAAAAGTGTTTATCAATTAGTGAAAGGAAGCGCTTGCCGATGTTTGTTTCCACGTTCCTGCTGTAAGGCGGGTCGAACCATGACAACCATGTCATGTTCCGTTGTCTGTTTCTCCGCGGGCGTTGTGTTTGATGTGGTGTCGCATTGAATGACAGGTTGTAGTGGTATCTGCTTTTGTTGAGTCCATCTTGATAGATGGGATCATTCTTTGTCGGAACATATCTCGGAGAGCCTTTTGTTGATTGATTCAGGGATGTTTTTTAGATATCGCCGTGACAAGGACTTGAAGATTACAATCCAAGCCAGCAGAACCAAGGTCAATTTCCTAGACGTCAAACTGGGAAGTACTATCCTTACACTAGGGAAAGCAACGTTCCACTGTATGTGCATACAAAATCCAATGATCCACCATCCATCCTGAAATTATATTGAGGGGCTCTATAGCAGATGAAGATTTCAATCCATTTTTTATACTGAGGAGTACTTATATATGTGAGACAACCACTAAACTCGTACACCCCAAATAATCATATTAGAATAAATGTTTAAAAGAAAATTACACCTGAGTGGGATTTGAACCCACGTTCCCCCTATTACTAGTCGGGTGTGATAGCCACTACATCATCAGGACAACCACGATGGCAACGCGGCGATTGAAGAGGTGATTTATGTGGTTGAAGGCATCTTCGACAACAAGAACAATCAACAACAATCTTTATTTGTACTCCTTGTTACTCAAAAGATAATCACAACACTGAAAAAATATTAAAGATAAAAATTCAGAGTACTTACTGCCTGGAATAACCATAGGGGCTAGCTGAGCCAGGCAGCTAGTTAACATCGGCGTTAAAGAGAAATAAGTTACAGGTCAGCAAGAAGACTGAAGCACAAATGCACACATCAAAAAAAGAAAAAAAAGAGATAAGAGAAAAAACGCTATGTCTACGCTATGAAGGGAGCCTAACAAATAATTAAGTTTGTATATGAATACAAAGCATTAAGATTTAGAAAAGTGTCAGAATTTAGCAAAAGACTAATTTACAGATAATTTGGGAAACAAGACAACAGTTAATGTTAATAAGAATACAGGTA
>CAOKRL010000007.1:15000-35000 GCA_948470475.1 Galaxea fascicularis
CTTCTCAACACACGTCGTACTGCAGACCTGCCTTTAATCACCCAGAAGGTCTCTCTCAACAACGACAAAACGCTTTCTTGGCCCATGTGCCCCAAACTCTCATGATAATGCTTGATAATCAAATGTGTTACTTGGTGCTTGTAAGGTAAAATGATGGGGTGCTTTCTTTCATAGGCGAGTGGAGCATTTACTAGTCGACCTCCTACCCTTAGGAAGCCTTCCATCAGTTGTGGGTTTAGCTGATATAAGGATACTCCTGCCTTTTGAAGAACTTCTCTTTCTTGCGGATGAAAGGATTTCCATGACCTTTGGAAAAGACTCTTGTTGAACTCGCTTCAAAATCTCCCCTTCAGCTTCCTGCAGTTCGATTACTTTCAAATATCCGCATCCCAACAAGGGTGATTCTTTGGAAATTGCTAGAACGTCACTTGAAATCAACAAGTTCTTGTTTCTCAACTCAACTTTGGCTTGAAGATACTTTCTGTAAAGTAGTAACCATGCCACCGCAATTTTCAACTTCCACCAAGAGGAGTAACGTGACACAAGTGTATCCAGAACATGGCTTTGGGCAGTAGCGGTGTAAATCTGAGCTTCTTTTCTAACTTCAGGGTCGTCATCAGTCAGTGCCGGTATTTCAATCGAACCTGGCCAATGGCTTTCATCTTGCCAGAGAAACTTTGGACCCTTCAACCAACGATTGTTGTTCAACATACCATCCAACTTAAGACCCTTCGAGCCGTCATCCGCTGGGTTATCATCTCTATTCACGTAATGCCACTCAGAGGGTGAAGAGCCATTGTGGATCACCGTCAGCCGATTTGATTCGAATGTATGGAATCTCTTTGACTCGTTATTGATACACTTCAACACTGACATCGAGTCGGTCCAATAGTAGACTCGCTGGATTGAAACATCCAATTCTTCTCGGATCATCTTGGAGAGTTTTACAGAGATTACAGCAGCGGTAAGTTCTAATCTTGGGATCGAGATTTCGCGTATAGGTGCTAACCTAGCTTTTCCCATCACAAACGCACAGTGAATTTGATTGCTAGCATCTTTCAAACGGAGATAACCGACTGCTGCGTATCCTTGGCGCGACGCATCTGAAAAGAGGTGTAACTGAGCCTCGTCAAGTTTATCAAATTCTCTGGGTTTAAAGCAACGGTCCACTTGAATCTCGCCCAACTTGGGAAGGTCATCCAACCACCGCTTCCACTGGGTTCTCTCAGTTTCCTCAATTAAATCATCCCAACCAAGTCGCTTTCTACTGAGTGTCTGCAACATCAGTTTGGCTTTCATGGTGTAAGGCGCAATGAATCCTAGGGGATCAAACAGAGAATAAATGGCTGAAACCATTCCTCTACGCGTCGTGGGTCGTTGATTAACAACTTGCAGGATCTTCTCTGAAGCCTCCCACACAAACTTGTCTTCTTCAGTGTTCCACTTAAGACCAAGAGCTGTTTCTGTAGGCAATTTCTCTAAGTCCAAGTTCACAACTGATTTTGCTCTCTCGGATTCTGGGATGGTCGTCAGCACCTCTCTGGCATTGCTATACCACTTGGTTAAGCGAAAACCGCCTCTTGAGAGTAGTTCCCGTAGTTGAGCAACCAACACGATTGCTTTCTCATTGGTACTCGTCGACTTCATCATATCATCCACGTACATGTTGCGTTTTACTGTCTCCGCCGCCTCCGTTTCTAACTCTCCCCCACAAGAATCAGCGGTCTTCCTCAAACAGAAATTAGCAACACTGGGAGACGACGTGGCTCCAAACAAATGTTTTACCATGCGATACTCCTCCATTTCTCCAGATAGATTTCCGTCAGGCCACCATAAAAATCTAAGCGCATCACAATCTTTGGGTTCCACCAACACCTGAAGAAACATGCCTTCCACATCGGCTACCACTCCAACAGACTCCTGCCTAAAACGACTTAAGATACCCACCAGCTGATTTGTCTGATCTGGTCCCTGTAATAACTGCTGATTTAAAGAGGTTCCTCCATACCTAGCAGCACAATCATAGACAACTCTCACTTTGTCAGGCTTTAGAGGATGAGTTACAGGATGGTGAGGGAGATACCATACTGGTCTGTCTTTCACCTGCAACTGTTCTTTCGGAATCCTTTCAGCATGCCCCTTTTCAATGTACTCAGCCATTGCTGTCTTGTATCTCTCAAAGAAGGCCTCATCTCTCTGACGTCGTTTCTTTAACAGCAAACCTCTTCGCTCTGCAACTGCCTTGTTATTAGGTAAATATGGTGGATCGCAACGCCAGGGTAGGGCGACTTGAAAGTGCCCGTCTACCATCCTGAGACTTTTCTCCATAACTTCTAAGGCTCTCTTATCTTCTAGTGATGCACAAACTTTAGTCTCAACCTCACAGTTCTCGAAATCTGTTTTCCACAATCTCTCCAACTGTCTGTTTAGCTGCTCATCTTGAGCCTGACTGTCGATTTCATCCATTAATGAACGATTCCCAGTCTCTTTAATGGCACACACTGACTCTGCATAGATTTCTCCAGGAACAATTCTTATACCACGGTCTCCATTGTCTGTGCCTTCAGGAAATGCAATGTCCACCCTGGAACCATCATGAGAAACACGATCTTTTAAATCTAACCCACTAGTACAATTAACAGAGTTCTCCACCAAACGTAAGAAGTTTGCTGAGCGGTCTGCAGTGTAGTCTCCTCCACCAACATGACCTATCACTGTCCATCCCAAGCTATACCTAACTGCAACTGGTTCCCCATCTCGGCCAACACGACACTCCATTGGTAAGAACAGATTCGGCTTCTCTTTCAGCCCGATCACCAACATGACACCACCAACGTCCAACTGTTGCAACTCAATGTCACAGAGATGTGGCCAATTTTCGAGGTCCTTCCTCTTTGCAATACAATTCTCTGATATTGGTATATCCTTGACTGTCCTGACATTTGACAGCTCTACAGACACAGACTCGTCCATTGACATCACCACAAGGTCAATTTGTTCGCTCTCTACTCTGGTTGAGCCGGTCATGCCCGATAATGTGAAATTGAACTTCATACCACTTGCACCTAACTTCTCCTGTAAAATTTCATGACAAAGAGTTACTTCTGAGCCACTGTCTTACAAAGCATATGTCTCAACTGGCTCCAGACTTCCACCTTTACTTAGGACCTTTACTGGAACTACACTAAGACAAACTCGCTCGCCGGCCCCAGTAGCAGCTGTTACAACAGCTCGTTCACTTGCTACTCCACTTGAATCAGTGCTAACATTACTTTCCATCCCTTCTTGACTCAGGGTGCCTTGATTGACGCTCAATGCACTAGGATCTGCTGGAGGGGGGTGCAGCAATGTGTTATGCTCTTTGTTACAGCCATCCACCTGACACTTGAAATAAGTTTTCGGACATGATCTTGCAAGGTGACCAGCTTGCAAACACTTGATACAAAGAGATTGTTCCTGCACTAGCTTCCACTTATCTCGGATAGGCTGGTTCTTAAATCTTTGACATCGCCATACTCCATGTTGACCATGACAAACGGCACAAACTGGCCTTGACTGGTTCCCTCTGTGCAAGTTCCTTTGCTGACCTGAAACTCCACTGGTTAATGAGGTAATCATCTTAGGTGCTCGAGCCCGCTGATCCCTCTGCCTTGCATTCTCCTTCGAGGGGCTTGGGTTTAGATCCTCTCCAAATTCATTGTTAACAAGTGCGGCTCTTTCCTTCAGAAACTTTAAAAGGTCTGCAAACTTTGGCCTTGAACCTGAAGAGATAATTCTTCCCGCACATTCAGTCCACTTAACTCTTAGTGACAATGGTAGCTTCCTGTTCAGCTCTCTTAATGTGTTCATATGATTCAAGTCACTGACATATTCAGAGCCCATGCCTGAAAGTGTTCTACTGGCCACCTCTAAATGGCGGGAAAACTCTAACAAGCTTGTTCCATCTGCTTGCCTCAATGGGCGCAGATTCTCTAACTTCCTAATGTGTGCTTTGGCTATAATATGAGGAAGTCCAAAATTTTCCCGTAATGTACTCTTGGCCACAAGGTAACCTTCATCTACTGGCAGGTTCACACAGCTTTCAATAGCATCCCTTGCCTTTCCAAAACAGTGCTGGATTAACAGCTGCAAGCGTTTCGAATTGTCCAGATTCTCCTTTTCTAAACAAGTTTCAAAGTTATGAATAAACGAGACATACTTAATGGGGTCGCCATCAAAACGCATGTATTCAACCTTAGGCATTGAAACTATCTGACCCAGAGCTCTTGCAATATCTTCTGCGACTCCTTGCCTTGGTAGTTGAGCCTGCACAGGTAAATGCTCTGCTATCAAACAAGTGGTGTCTTGATTGCAACATTCAGAGGGAACTGGCAATGATGGCTTAGGTAATTCTGGCTTTAAGTGCTCAACTACAGTTTGTGGGCATGTCTTCTGGTGTTCAATTGCTGCCTGCCTACCACACTCTGTTTTAACTCTTGGCAATGCTGTGCTGGGCTCTTGAATAACTGGAAATGGCTTCACAGCTGGCAGCTCTTCCATAGGTGGGCCTATTACTGGTACATTGCTTGTTTTGTTATCATCCACTTCAAGGGCGCCGCCCACATTAGCATCTTCAGGAACAAACTCTGCCAATCGCTCCTTGTGATCCTCACCATTGGCGCGTGTACCTTGGCGGTCAACTTCTTCGAAAACATTAAGGCTTACTGTTGCCCGTTCTTCCTCCATTTGAGCTTCCATAATTTCTTTAGCATACTGTAGCTCAGACATTTTCCTCTTTAGCTCCTGTTCGCGTAACACTTGTGTTGTCTTAAGCTGAGCGAGCGCAAGCTGTTCCCTTTTCTTCGCCAGGGCCAGTGATACAGAACTTGAACTTGAAGATCGGCTTGTACGGCTTGACTTTCGTGAAAATGGCATTGCTCCTTGATCTCTTTCGGATTTCCATGACTCAATCTTACTATCAAACTTCAATTTCCGCGCCATCTGCTCCTTGTAACTCACGCGGGCCTTTTCGAGTTCCTCTGCATAATCAATTAGTTCGAGACACTCGACATATTCTTCATGCGTATTCACAAATTTTCGCCAAACGTCGTCATACGCCTTTTGTTTTAATTTAAGATCCTCCAAACCTCCCTCTTGATCCATCAGCTGTTGAATGACTCCTTGTAATTTTGTAAGAGTGCCAACATAACCTGAGCGCGAATGAAACAATGTTCTCGCCCTTTCAGCTCTATAACTTTCAAATCCGAACAATTTACTCGGTTGCTTCGTACGAGAACTTCCCCTCAATTGGACAGGGCTTTTAAATCCAGGTTCCGACACAGAATTACGCACATTTCCTTGTTCAGCACTCTCAACAGCAGGAAGCGACCGCACAGACATCGTTCCAAACACTGAATCATCCACACTAACGCTGAAATTCCAAACGCGAAAAACGGCCAGCAAAATAACAAATTATCGCCGTGTCATAAAGTAATGTTCTGTTCAATCCAAAGTTATGTTCTCCCTGAGAACTAATAATCGAAGACAAGCTCAATCCTCTCGCGAAATAATGAGTAAACAATTTCAAAGAACAAGTTGTAATCCAAGCACGTCGCCGCTAAATCGACGAACAAACAACAACATTCGAGAAGTGGCATCCAAATCCCATAAGATCGCTCTCCCTGAGAACTAAATTCCAAAGCAAATGACGTCCAAGACTTGAAACACTGTTCTCCCTGAGAACCAAATTAAAACGGCGATCCAAAACGTCGCTCACGAATCCAGAGAAATTCAAATTGTTCCAATAAATTCACGTTGCGTTCTCCCTGAGAACCACAGAACCAAACGCTTCGTCGCTCGCAAACTTGTCAGACAGCAGTATTTTTTGACTGTTAGTTCCCCAATGAACTAGGCAATCCTAAATTTGAATTCGTTTTTTTTTTTTTTTTTTTTTGCACTTCAAGAACTGTACATTAAACTTCACATCAAATTGTACGTCAAAAATACTGTTGGATGCGACAACTTGGTTTTTTCTTCCAAAAAAAAAAACTACAAACGCACGTGCAATTCCCCTGGGGAATCACATGGTAAACAGGAACCGGAAATGGTAGCCACACTGGAGCTGTGAAAAATCGTGTTTACTTTTGGCAAGGAATTGTCGCTCTTAGCAAGAGTTTTCCAAATGTCAATCCGGCTCTTGTTCCTAACAAAACGGAGCCGAGGATTCAACAAATTTTGTGCCCAAAAATGCGCAACAGCAGGGAAAACGAAGAGTTTTAGGATCCAAAATGAAATATTGGATAAAAAGCATTTGGACAAAAACAAGAGCATTTTTTTAGTCCAAACCAATTTGAGGTAAAAGCGTGAAAACAACAAAACGTAAGAAAACAAAAAACGATACGAATGTTTCTTCGGTGTTGCTCGTATAAATTGGAAAAATAAGACAAGTAACAAACATAACTCGAGAGTAACCTAGGCAAATCGCTAGTCCGAGTGTTGTTGACATAAGTATCCGTATAAAAGACAAAACAGGAGTACTAACCTGCGAATGCGGACAGTTTAGGTCAGTCAATAATCACTCCGAACGCAGAGCTGACATGATAGCCGTCATTTCACACAAAATCATTGCTTTGCTAAGAATCGCTGCCAGGGACAACATATTGCTGACATTTCCAATGCTGTAGCTGTTAAAATTCGCGTTTACTTTTAGCAAGGAGTTGTTGGTCTTTGCGAGAGTTTTCCAAGTGTCAAACTTACCAAGAGGGGCCGAGGTTATAAACCGTCCGGACGTCGCTTAGCTTTTCTTCAACAAATTTAGTGCCCTAAAATGAGCGACAGCAGGAAAAAACGCAACGTTTTAGGATCCAAGATGAAATATTGCCGGGATAGAAAACATTTGGAAAAAACAAGAGTCCAAACCAATTTGAGATGAAAGCGTGAAAACAACAAAACGTAAGAAAAAAGAAACCGATGCGAATGTGTCTTCGACGTTTCTCGTAGAAATCGGAAAAAATAAGACAAGTAACAAACCTAGACAAACCGCTATTCAATTTTCTTGGCATAAATGTCTATATAAATGATAAAACAGGAGTACTAACCTGCGCACAGTTTAAGTCAGTCAACAATCACTCCGAACACAGAGCTTAGCAGAAGCCGTCAGTTCACACAAAATTAAGTCTTATTACTTCTCATGCCTATCAAGGAAGCTTCTTCAATTAAGGATATTAGCGGCAAAACCGTCTACTTTAATAGACAGCAAGGTCCGAAGACGGCGCATAATTACTGAAACTTTGCCAGACCGGCCACACGATTTTTCTCTTCATGTAAGCTTCTGCAGGCAAAGACGAGGAAAAGCTGAAACTGCCTGACACATGGTAATGTTTTTACAGCTTGACAAGAGACGCTCTCTTTTTCGCTGTTCCTCACTTTAATTTCGTCTCTTTTCTCGAGCTTTTTGTTGTTCTTTCTCCCGTTGCTCGTTAGTACGATTCAGCCTGTTTACTCGAACCCTTTCTTGTTCTTTCTCCCGTTGCTCGACAACACAATTCAGCCGGTTTGTTCGTGCTCTTTCTCCCGCTGTTTGTCCCTGATACTCTGCCTATTTACTCGTGCCCTTTTTTGTTATTTCTCCCGCTGTTTGTCACTGATACTCCGCCAACGAATAGACAAAACTGACTTGGTTTAAAAGCTGTCTTCACAATTTCGCCATACAATTTCCCGACAAAAAACGCGGGTTGAAAACTACGTGTATGGGCAAATGATCTGTCCAAAAACAATTTATATGGAAGCGCACTTATGTGTGAGCTTCCACACGAAAGGGTTAACTGAAGTATCACATTTGACTTTACCTTACATGATGGGGTGGACGTACGTACGGTCGGACGGTCGGAAGGTCGGACGGTCGGACGGTCGGTCGGTCGTACGATGACGTCATAACCAAAATTTCTCGGAAGGATGGGTTACCATATTTTCTTAGCAATGGTGCTCCGCGCGCGCGCGCCTTCGGCGCGCGCGGAGCTCCGCTATAATTTCTAGAGGTGCAGATACATGTTTGTTAGCTTTTAAAATAACAACTGGTATGCTGTAAGGCTAAGTCGACTTATCGGCATTTATCCCAATAATTTCATTTTCAATGTCAACTGTTGTTGTGGGAAATAGAAACAAACTGTTTTTGGGATGGAGCTGTGAGATACTGAAGGGGGGTTTATTTTCACTAGGAATATTCTTTGACAAATGATTTCCAATATTAGCAAAAAAAATTGTTAAAAGCATCGACCATAGACTTAGGATCATTTATTTCAACATCCTCAAGTAATTTAGTGGGAGTAAAGCAAGATCTGGATTTAAGATTAACAAGTTGTCTTATCCCCTTCCAGACTTTCTTAGAATCAGACATGTATACATGGAATTAATTATGATAATTGTTTTTACTTACTTTTAATAAGTGATTAATTTTATTTCTATAAATTTTGAATTTAGTATGATAGTATGCAGATTTAGTTGAAATATAGTTCTTGAAAAGTATATTTCTTAGGTTGATTAAGATCCTTAAAGCATTATTTATCCAAAATGATTATCGTAAAATTCATGAGAATTATAGTACTGAAAACTCATGTCATAGGGTAGTACAGTGCTCTACCAAGTGAGCTGACTTTGAATCTGAGCACTTACATCTTTATTATTTAATCCACAGTTCATATATATTCATATTCACCTAAGTGTCAGTATGCACAAGGTGGCCTCAACTGGACGCCTGGTGGTTTCTAGAGGCCACCTTGGCAGATATTGCAGTTTTTCTAAACTGTTAATATATCAGGAAAAAGTGCTCATTGCGGTGTAGAAAGCATTGAACGATGTAGGTCAAGAGGTAGCAATGGCAGAGGACCCACTTTACTCTTGAGTCTAGGTAGCAAAGGCTATTCTAGTAGAGCAACGTTAACAGCCAATAACAGATGGTTTCTGAAACTTAAAGACCTCTGTAGGGGTGGCGGTTTGGTAGTACACATGTAACACAAACTTAGACCAAGCCGGCAAGGTAAATACTAATATATCATGGTCTGGTTTCCTCGTAGATGACATCTGTTAATTTCAATCCTTTTACTTGGGACAACAGCAGCAAGGCCATCCAATCAAGTGTCACCAGTCTGGAGCTTCAAAACGGAAACTCTGGGAAAATTAACATATCTAACCTGAATGAAGATATTGTCTTGATAATTCCAATCCACATTGCTTCTTCTAATTATACGCACGGCATTGAGCAACATTCTTTTTTGAAGCCACACAAATTGTCATATCGTAGTTACAATGCAGAACTTGCGGATGTACCCGTTACCATTAAAATTGGCGTAGGCGTTGGAGTTACCCTGGAAATGTTGGTTAAATTTGGATCGAGGCCAACAGTTGAGAACTTTGATCATAATTTTACAATTACGTTTAATTCAACTTGCGAAAGACAAAATGAAGAGAAACAGAATGTGACTTCATGTGTTCTCGAAACCTCTACTGTAGTATTGCCACCAAAGCCAGGTCCTATTTATGTCGGGCTTTTATACCATGGAGCTACAAATCCCTCAGAACATTTAAGAAAAAAGAGGTCCTGTTTTGGTCACGGTCGCCAAAAAAGAGCGTGTGTTGGGTTCAAGGATACTCCGCCCAAAGGAGTCCTGAAAACAGTTGTTCCACAGTATAACCAATCAACAGACCTCAACTATACGCTTGTGATTATACAGTCAGCTTGTATGTATTGGTCTGAAAACAAAAGCAAGTGGACCTCAGATGGCTGCAAGGTAATCTTCTGGACAGTCTCGAATTTTGGGGCTCACGTCAGCTACACTTCCCCTCTACCTCTAATTTTCTAAATTCAGATCTGTATAAAACTCTGCAAAAATACTAATAGCCATCCTGTTTACCGATTGCTATGGTTTCCGAGTTGAAATTACAAAATGGGCTTCTAGCAGTATTTTGCTTAATGCTTTTGTGTTTGAATGATGCTATTGAGGATGTTGTAATAATTATGTTATACATTATTCACATTCATCACTTTCCCAGGAACATATGAACCCACACTGACCTGCTCCCAACGTCAGTGCCTTCATAGCCCAGTTGGTTAGATCATCGCACCGGTATCGCCTGGTCACGGGTTCAAACCCCGTTGAGGTCCTGAATTTTTTTCAGGGTTCTTTATGCAATTGCGATTTCAACTGCGAGGATAATCCTTTACTTGATTCTGTTATTTATTGAAAATAGCAAATATGGCGTAACTTCTTAAAAAGTAAGAGACTCGTAAACAACGTCAACAACCTTATATTTTCTTGTAGGTCGACCCCAGGTCAAACTTGACTCACCTTGTCTGCCGCTGCAATCATTTGACGTCCTTCGGTGGAAACTTTATCCAGGCTCCAAACCCTATAGACTTCGACAAAGTTTTCGCTGAGTTTGGAAACCTTAGTGAAAGCGGCAACGTTGCAGTACTTGTCACTATTGTTGTATTTTTCCTTCTTTACCTTGTTGTGATAGTTTTCGCTCGAAGAGCAGACAAAAGAGATGAAGACCAGGTCAGTGCTGTACTTATTATCATAATTTTTTGCCCTCCTTTTGACGACATTAATCGTAAACTGAGCCTGGGTAGTTCCTATTAAATAAATAATGATAAAAAAAACAAAAAAACATTTCTGTAATTATCTCTGACTAAGTCGCCATCGACATCTTCGATTGTGGTTTGCAGTTCTTTAATTGGTCGAAATATGATAAACTGGGAACGTTGGTTCGTTTTCAACAGTAAGTTGATAGTGTAAATTGGAAATCGTGAAGAGATTCAAAAGCTGTCGGTCTGGGCGTTAGTCCTCCGTCACTAGAATTGTTTTAATTTTTTGGGCAATAATATTGACGATCAGACCTCTACTCTTGAGCCGCATCCACACAAGCAATTTTTCTCTGTGACACCTTTTCTGAAAAACTGACTCGCCAGTTTTTCAGCTAACGAAATTCGTCACCTAAAATTTGGGAAATTATCTCATGTAGAGGAGCAAATAATCGGAAATAAAAATTGATACATAAAAGTTGTCACAGAAAAAAATTGCTCTTGTGAATACGGCTTTACCGCTTTGGGGCAGAACGTAAGCTGAACGATGACAAAACCTAATTCCTACGTAATTGGGACCCCAGTTAACACATTAAGAATTGGATCTGTTCATGTGTCTTGAGTTGGCAAAACCAGAGACCTCGGTTATCATACGGTTTACCGAACACACCGATATCGAGGTTGCAGTGCTTTTATACTTCCTTATTATATGGCTAGTGTTTGTATACGATATAACGCGCACTCTGATTGGCTAAGTGAAGCGAAGCGCTAGGGCATTATTCTCCCGTAATGCCCACGGGCCGATTACGGATGATGCAAATTAGGAACAAAAACAACAAAAAGTCACCCAAAGGCCACATTTGTTTTATTTACATTGAAAATTGATGCCTCTGGAGCAAAAAAACTGAAAACACGACCAGGAAAACTGTTAGTGCAACGTTTGACCTGAGTTTGGAAAAAAATTAATGAATAGATTACCGTGAAGCGACAACTTGTGCTTGAACTATTTTTTTTGTCCCTTAGAACCGTTATGTTAGCCATATAATAAACAACTTAATGACCTGGAGCGTTCGGTCGTTACGGGAAAATCTCTTTCTTGGCCTAGCTGTATTGACCTCGCTATCGCTCGGTCAATACGGCAAGGCCTCAGTTTGAGATTTTCCCATAACGACCTCACTCTCGGTTATTAATAACTACTTAATAACCGAGAGTGAGGTCGTTACGGGAAAATCTTAAACTGAGGCCTTGCCGTATTGACCGAGCGATAGCGAGGTCAATACAGCTAGGCCGAGGTTTGAGATTTTCCCGTAACGACCGAACGATCGAGGTTATTAAGTTGTTTATTATATGGCTAACATAACGGTTCTAAGGGAAAAAAAAATTAGTTCAAGCACAAGTCGTCGCTTCACGGTAATCTATTCATTAATTTTTTCCAAACTCAGGTCAAACGTTTCACTAACAGTTTTTCTGGTCGTGTTTTCAGTTTTTTGCTCTAGAGGTACCAATTTTCAATGTAAATAAAACAAATGTGGCCTTTGGATGACTTTTTGTTGTTTTTGTTCCTAATTTGCATCATCCGTAATCGGCCCGTGGGCATTACGGGAGAATAATGCCCTAGCGCTTCGCTTCGCTTAGCCAATCAGAGCGTGCGTTATATCGTGTACAAACACTAGCCATATAATAAGTAGTTAATAAACCATGTTCTTTCCTGGAAGAACAACCACACACCCACCATACATACATTTTTCTCATTTTTAAGAACGTTTCCTCAAGCTCAATTAAACATGAAATTAAATATGCTGAAATTACGTTTATTATTATTGTAACGTTGGCACTCGGTTACCTTGTCACTTTTAACGCGTGCTTATGTCTACCTATGTGGTGCTCTTTCGCGTTCTCTCCATGAGTGAATACAAGTTCTGTTTTCTGCTTTTAATCAGGGTAACGCGGTTATAGTTTACTTTATGTTGTACGTGCAGGGGTAATGCAAAACGTTACCTGTCCCTTGAAATATGTGATAATTCACCTCATGCTAAACCCTCGGGCATAAATCTTTTAATATTTGAAATTTTAGTGAGTTTAAATGCATAAATCCATGATGGCTCTACCATTGTTATTAACTATTGTTTCAGCCCCGCACTACCCCTTTGCAATCAAAGCCTTTCCGTTTACGGATTCTTGGAATTTCGTCCTGTGAGAGTGTCAGACACTAAATAGAAATCAGGGTGTACGTAGTATATCCCCCTGAAAAGAGTAAAGCTAAGGAAACCGAGCCAAGTTACAAACAATAAAAAATACACCTGGAAGAACATTATACCTGTTTTAAATAAACTGCAGTTTCTCTCTGTTATTAGTTTTTAACCTTACCAGTTTATTTACTCAAATCTTTGCTCCGGTTATTATTTGACCTTATCTATCATTACACTTTCGTATATTTTATTTGATCGTTTGTTTGATTGTTTTTACGTTCTGGGATTCTTAGTTTTAGTATATTCCCAGTTTTATCCGTGATTTCGCAAAAGGTATTAAATGCATCTCGCGAATACCATTACATAGAGGTCCCCTGTTGGAATAAAGCAAACATTCAATTTTACTTAACTAGTTGCTAACAACGTTCCGATTATATATTTTTGTTGAAAACTAACATAATTTTAACTCAAACCATAAATTTGCTAGTTTTAGCGGCTCAATATGGTACCGTGACCTACACAATTTCAACTCAGTGTAACACCCTGGTCACTTAGATTGAATAGAAAATGGAAAGCTTGTAGGTTAAAGTGACAAGAATACCTGACAATGTACGGTATCTAGGTAAGCTGAAAGTGACTCTTTGGGTACTATGGCTACCAAGTGAGATTTGTACTGATGAAACCCGCCTGCGAACAGCCTAGCTGTGTTCGTACAGTGCCAGTTTAGCTAAAGTGAAAATGCACACTTTCTCAAGTAATAAATGTTTTAAATGTTAAAATTTTATTATTGCAGATACGCCCTCCAAAGCAGGTGACTATTGTCGACGAAGGAAACTATATATACGATATGGTGATCGCTACTGGTGTCTGGAAAAATTCGGGAACCACAGCTAATGTAACTATCAGTATCAAAGGAGAAATGAATGAACTCAACCAAATTTCATTGCAAAACATGAACGATTCAAGCCCGATGTTTGCGCGGGGAAGCATTAATGGTTTTTATCTTATCACCGACGCATCGCTGGGACCACTAACTGAGATGAGCTTAGAGCATGATAATTCTGGAGGGAATCCTTCTTGGTTCGTAGAGACGGTTACAATCAGAGATCGTCAGACTAGGGAACAGTGGGTGTTCCCAATAAATCGATGGATTGCAGTGGAAAAGGATGATGGGGAGATTCAAGTTACTGTAGATCACAACACTCCTGTTTCATTTTCCAGTCAAGTGCGTTCACGGTTTGGAAGAAAGCTTGCCGACGGTCACCTTTGGATGTCCGTTTTTGGGAAAGCATGCAGCAGCAAATTCACGCGAGTTCAAAGAGCTTCGTGTTGCTTGTCAGTTTTGTTCAGCGCCATGATTGCTAATGCCATGTTCTATAACATTGGTGGTGAATCAGAAGAAGCTATACAAGTTGGGCCATTCAAGTTTTCATGGAGACAGATTGTCATTGGAGTTCAAAGTGGGCTTATAATTGCACCCATGAACATTTTAATTGTTTTCCTATTTAAGTCCAGCGAACCAAAAAGCAGGAAAGCAGACAGATATAAAGATTTTGATCACACCGAACAACTAGTTGACCAAGTTATGGACACTGGATGCATGCTACCTCATTTTTCCGTATATTTTGCCTGGTTTCTTTGCTTCGTGACGACGCTAACTGCAGCAGCCTTTACTCTGTTCTACAGCCTATTGTGGGGAAAGGAAGTCACTGAGCAGTGGCTTTCGTCCATTTTGATTTCAAATGGTCAGGACATTTTCGTTGTACAACCAACAAAAGGGATGCTGGCAGTTGTTATGGTTGCACTGCATTTGACCAGGACTAAAAGCAGTAGGGATGCAACAGAGACTAGCGATAGAACAGATTCGCCCGAAGACAAAATCGTATCTGATTTTCTCTGTGATCACCCTAAGGAACGCTTTAAGCGATTAAAGTTGGAGACGATTCGAAAAAGAACTAAAAAAGAAGTTAAGTTGGTTGGCATTGTAAAGGACATTGTTCTTCATTTGACATTTGTTTTTCTCCTTTCAATCGTTTGCTATGGCAACAAAAACAGTTATCGCTACATGATGACGTCAACATTGCTCAATCCATTACCAAAATTTGAAAAGGTAAGGATTTACCTTCTCAGGTGTATTTTGATAGTATTTCGATGATGTATGTGGGTGCAATGTTTTGGCACTATTAATGGATGAAATTAACGGAAGATAGCGGAAGTTAGAGCTAACACGTGGGACGAGTGGCATAAGCTGGGCCTACTTGGATTGAGTGTACTTTCCACTGCTCACAAAAATCACGCCATGCTTGCGAATTCACTGACTTGTATACCCATATATCCTCGTCTGGAGTACAAACGAGTTCATTATTGTCGAATATCTTTGTTCCTTACAATTATAGAAAGAAGACAGTGCAAAGAGATAAACATCTTAATATCTTGAAAGTGTTGCCGAGGCTAACATCTTTAAATAAGTGTTTTTTTTTTTTTTGCGAGCAGCTCCCCAAAACATAACCAACTTGTAGTGATAGTAACAATGCACTAGTAACAAAGAGAACCTGGGTTAAGATCTCCCTCAAACTACGCTCAGACTTCTCTATTTGCAATGACGTTAGTAAATGCACTTAGGTCATTTGCGCTGACTAGATTTTCACTGTCTGATCATTGTACATGTTCATTTCACTGTCTAACGTAAGTTGCTCTTATCAATGAAGAGGGTTTGAAAATGTGCCTAGAAGCATCACAGCATCACTAGGGGGGCCGGTGCGGTAGCGAATTATATCAAACGTTTTCAAATAACATATTCCACCACCATAGGTGTACGGGCCGGGGGAGCTAGGGGGGGGGGGGAGGCTGCAGCCCCCCCAAAATTTTTGGGCAACCTAGATTTTTTAGGCAGCAAGAGAAATTTGGGCCAATTATTTATTTATTCATATGTAGGCCATTGTTAGTGCAGCGTATGACCCTCGTTTCCTTTCGACTGTTTCGTAAAATTTGGGCAACTTGCAAGAATTTTTTGGACAAATGGTTCACCGCCCCCCCCCCGGCAAAAAAGTGCCCTTACGCCTATGTCTACTACGACTATGTCGTGAATGTAATCGTAAAGATGAAACCTCACACGGCTTCAAGATGAATATTTTATCATTTCTGTAGTCTAAATGAAACCGAAGTCTAGGACTCTGTATGGTGTCACCTTTAAACGCCCGTACTCGTTTCTGCCAGGTTACGGAAAGACAGGGACTCTTGGGGTGGATGAGGCTAGTGTTTCTACCGAACATCTACAACCAACCATGGTACAATGGACGTGATGAGAAAGATGGCGTTTATGTTGAAAATAAGATGTCGGTTTTGATAGGTATGCCTTGGATGAGGCAATTAAGGATCAAAAAGAGTAAGTGCAAGAGGTTTCAAGCTATTTATTTGCTTCTTTTATTTATAATTATGTTCTTAAGAACAAATGAACTAATCTTAGTGGTGGGTCGTATGAAAAGTTATGAAGAAACAAACTTCGGACTGTTTATCGATACTTTGAATAAAATTGTTGTGTTGGTATTTTTCTAGCGAAGTGACGGAAAGTGCTAAGTAATCACTGTACATGTATCTTTGAAAAATTGCATGGGAAACACGGCGCACGCAAAACATGCAGCTTTTTTGATAGACAACGGCAGTTGACAACACTGAGAAAACCGTCATCCAAGAAACAACAAACAAACAACACGTTGCTGCCACATTTGAGCGACATATTAATCAGTTCAAAATCATCATTTTTAAGCTCTGCCATTTATTTTAGATTGTACTAAAAACAATCTATCACCTCAGTGTTTGTGGCTAGTGTTCACCACTAGCCACCTCTCCTCGGTGAATAATTGTTAAATATTTCCCAGAATCTGATCGGCAAATCACAGTACGGAAAAAAAAAACATCTGAAACCGATCTTGCATTGGGCTACAAGCATTTTTATTATTATTATGGCAAATGATTGCTCCGCAGCAAATATCCTTCTCTCATTCATTTACCTTGCATTTCCCAGCCTTTATTGCGCAAGTAGTAGCTATTAATTTTGATAAAAATAGTGCGTATATTAAACTTATTTTTGCTGATCTAAATTCCAAGGTTCCTGTGAGGCGTTGCCAAGTTTCGTTGCAGAGTGCCATTACGATTATTCCAGTGGATTGGGGGATACGACGGCATTGAGCCTTCCGGGCTGGAAACCACTACCTTTCAATACTTCGTGGCCAACGGCTCTTAGACTTTGCCCCAGACCTTGGCGCTATCAAACAGCTGAAGAGCTTGATAGTTATCCAATGACAGGGATGTTTAATTCTTATGAAGGTGGAGGCTATGTAGCAGTCATGGGTTATGACCAAAACACTGCCTCAGGTGTCCTAGGTGAAACGCTTGGTTATGGATGGGTTGATCACCAGACACGAGCCGTGATATTAGAGTTCGCAGTATTTAACGCCAACACAAATCTCCTCAGTATTGCGACTTACTTCTACGAGGTCCTGGCGTCTGGTGCTGCTTTCACGACACGAAGAGTACAAACACTGGAGCTGTACAGTACGGAGTCAGGAGCTCTGTTTTACCTCATTTGCCAGTTCTTGTTCATTGCTATGGTGCTTTATTACTTGGTAATGTTGCTGATCCATGTTTGCCGTCAGCGTCTCGCTTTTTTCAAGTCAGTTTGGAATATGGTTGACTTCTTTATGATCGTATTCTCAGTTTTGTCGGTAGCATTTTACATGGTCAGAGCAAGGAGTATCTTGAAAAGCGTAAAAGCCATTCAAAACAATCCATTTGACATTGTACACTTCCACACAGCCATAAACTGGTTTAACTTAGAGAATGTCGCCATCGCCTTGGCAATTTTTATGGTCACTCTCAAGCTCTTAAATCTAATTCGCTTCAATCCATACGTCATTTATTTTTTTTCATCTTTCCGTCAGTCCGTTGGCTATCAACTCTCGTATGTCGTTTTCTTTCTATTGATATTCCATGCCTTTCTCGTATCAGGACATCTCATTTTTGGGCACACAGTTCTTGAGTACTCCAGCTACACGAAAGCAGTGATCTCTCAGTTTCAATTTCTCTTAGGCAAGGCTGTACCATTAGATGCTCTAAGAAGAGAAAACAGGTTTCTAGGTCCTTCATTTGCTTTGGCTTACAATATGACAATGACTATTGTACTTATAAACATGCTAGTTTCAGTTCTAAACGAATCATACATCGATGCCAGGACACAGGCTGAAAATAGCGCTGAGGAGTTTGAAATGGCGCGGTTTATTGGTGACTATTTCATGGGATTATTCAAAAATAGCCAAAAGGGAAATGACATTAGATTGTACTGCGATGAATCAACTTTCGTCAATATGTGCCGCTCTGATGCGGAGCCCTTTTGTATAAATTCGCAAAGTATTAAGCAATGCAGCGAAGACAGACGTGCAAAACTGGAGAAGAGACTGTCTGCTCTTTCTCGACGTACAGGAAACATAGAGGTTGACTATAGGCGAGAGGAGGACGAGTTCTTAGCTGTCCTGTTTGCATGGCTAAAGAAATCACATGACGAACACTTTTCGGCCTCGTAAAATTAGGGTCTTCGTGCGCAAGTCCATTAACAGCGAATTAAGCAACGAATGATTAAGAATAACGTTAGAGTCGCTCAATTTACTTGTGCAAGCTATTTTATGTATGCTACTTGAAAGAGTATGTAATTAAAAGACGTCAGGAGGAATACAAAGTAAGTGTCCATACCTTGTTGATTCAAATTACGTGGCTAGAGTATCTATCTACCATCAAACCGTCATTAACCTTTCATCAAGCCATATATAAAACAATTCGAAGTTAATGTTGATATTATAGCTTCTATTACTATTACAGAAATTAATGTAGGTGCTTTGCAAAAATTAAAACTACCTTTAAGATACTCGTTGCCGTTGTATTATTTGATCAGGGAACTTAAGCGATACCGACGGCAACGGCACCGAGAACGCCACAAAACAATAAGCTTAATGAACAAAAATAATCGCTCTGCACGTGCGTTTTACAGTTTGGTACATTTCTTTGCCGTCCTCTACAAAACAACAACGTCAAATGACCACATTTTGAGTTTTCTCAAGAACGTGACCGCACGACGACAAGTTTTTCTTTCTTTTTCGTTTCTTTTTCGTTTCACAGTAATTCAGACCCCAGACAGTCCGCCGGCATTTTTTTATTTTAAAAAAATTGGAATAATCGCGAAAAAGTTACAAAAACGAGAAGTTATATTTTGAAATAACGTTTTCGTTGCCGTCGCCGTCGGCGTTGCTTAAGTTCCCTGATAACACAATCCGTTTACGTCTGCAAACACGCGTGCTAGATAGGCTTCTTCCCTGGCGCTATGTCAAGCAATATCTGGTTTCCCCTATTTTCACCAGATTATTTGCGGTCACTGAAGGTTACCGTATACCTTCTTCCAATTTGAATTTTTGGCTTAAAGTAGCAGCCGAAGTGTGATCTTTAATTCAAAAACGAATTATCGAAAAAGACAAAATATTTGTGGTTTTTGCCGGCAAGTAAAAGTTCGCCTTTGATTGACGTTCAGTTAGCACTCAGTTTTCCCGAAATCATTTTTTTTTTACTTGAAGGGACACTTTAAAGAGCCAACACTAGAGGGAATTTGTTCATTTGCCCTCAAACTTGCGCAATAGCTAGTTTAACATATAAATTGCAAAATTTTTTTCTGCGAATTGTTTTCTTTTTATTTCGAGAAATCGTTTCTCCAAGAGAGACCTTTGTATGATCAATCCACACTTTTTTAATACTATTTCGAAAATGTTCTGTAACTTTTCACATTATTTTTAAGCTCTCTAAACTTAGGGACAAATTAGTTTAGCAAATGTAAAAAAATCGCTTTAACTTGGCGCTTTTAAAAAGTGACTCGGACGCTCGCATTGGAAGGTCGCGAAAAATTACATAACTCGTTTCATTTCAAACTTCCTGGTATAGTTGATAGCAAGTTCAATAAGCTGTATTTTAATGTAGGGTTTCGGTATCCACAGTTTAAACTGGACGAGCTACACGGCTTGGACGCAAGACAGCTCTATTGGTATGAGGTAGCCTTGAAATTCGCCCATTTTGATCTAGGGTATAGTAAACACCCGCGTATAAGAACCTAATGATTTAAGAACCTACAGGCTGAAATTGGGCATTTTAGTACCCAAATATATAAGAACCTATTTAGGCTGGCAAAGAACAATAGGTTCTTGTACAAAAAAAAACAC
>CAOKRL010000007.1:37500-40000 GCA_948470475.1 Galaxea fascicularis
GTCAAAATCCCCTTCCGACCCAAGTTAATGAATAAGAAATTGTCCAATAGTGCTCACATTCAAATACAAAAATCTCAGCGCAAGATACGGGTGGCAAATGTCTCTTCGTTGACGTAGTAATGCAAGTGGGAATGGCGAATTTTCTTCAAACATTTGCTCGCCAATCGCCTGTGCAGGAATATATTTGTTCCAATGGCAAACCAAACTCAGTTCATCTATTTACTTATGGAAAAAAAATACCGGAGCATAGTAGCCTTAATGGTAGCTTGTGATGCAACTGATTCTATACACTTCTATTCCTTTCGTTCTCTTCTGGTGGACACCTGCGACTATTTGATGCGACCTTAAGCTAAGGTATTCATTAAGGGAAGCTTGTAGCACGTATTGCTATCCGCAATCGATATAGTGATAAAATCTCAGTAGGGAATATGAAAGACATAAATGAAGTCAAATCAAACATGTTATTTAGTATAATAAATTACAGCCTCCGTTAAGAGCATGAAGAGAGTGAGTACAATAACACCCAACTTCCTCTGGACTTGAGAAGAAAAAAAATCAAGATGGTGAGAGAAGCTTCACTAGTACTATGCAAAGTGAGTTTACATTAGAATCTGACTTCTCAAACGCGTTTTTTATGAGGAACCAATATGTTAGTAGACTTTTTTTCTGTAACAATTGGTTGAAACTACGTTCCCCGAAAACCTCCAATCGATTATAAAGTAGTCCAGATCTATTACCCACAACATCTCCTGACCAATATCAAATTCTAAGAACGAACTATACTAAAACAAATGACAGATGGCGTGAGAGTGAATCAAATTAGTTCACAGAGGAAGGCCCTGTGTGGCAAATAAACTAAAGTAAAGGGAAGTAACACGAGAAAAACGACTTGATTTGTTTGCAAGGCACTTGCCAGTAGAAAACATTTTATCGCCTTTTTAGGTATCACAAAACATTGACATGGTGCCAGCGCAACGTAAAGTGAGCCTATAATAAATCAAAATTGAAACTCAAATTGCCCAGAAGTTCAGAACAGGAATTACTTGCATGTCGTATTGACTTTAATTGCGTAAAACACATTTTTGTGCGGAAAATATTATGGAACTCAAGATATGATGGTATCATGAAACTCATGCCTTTGCTCGAACGCTTTTACTGATTGAGCACTGATCATTATTCTCCAACAATAACAAAGAAATCGTCCTTCAGTCTTGATTTAAAAGTGTGCATAATAAATTGTGAAAAAAGGTAGGTTATTTTTTACGTGTTCCATAACCACACAATAAAAAATATTTTCCTTCAGGTGTTCACGAGTTGGGTTCTCGGTGACATCGTGATGGTGAACATGTACAGCAACCAAGTACAAGGTTAGTTTTTCTCAGTGTGGGTGCAATAGAATGTTTGGCAACGTTGCCGTCAATGAAAGTAAATAGTTTTCGTTTTCGCAATTTTTCATTCATTTTAAGAAAGTGTGACAAAAAGTTAAAAAATACGTTGTTGTTTTGCTTCTAACCCCTTCCAAGTGCTTTTACCTAGCCATAGTGACACTGACGCTGCTATCTAAGCGTTTCAGAAATTTTGCAACATATAAATTAATTGAAATTTTCGTCAGAGCAGCTATAGCACTACTCAGAAGGAGAGACTTCTTAGGATTGACTACACTATACTTGTTAATATATGATCCCATCCCATTTTATTGTGCTGAAGGGGCTGATCAGATCTATCCGTCTATAGAAAAGTTTAAATCTCGCCCGTAAAGCAATGGATTCTGAATGTGTGACGGATTACTCGTTAGGACTTCTACGCGCGTATCTAGAACTGAATAACTTGCAGGTGATAAGAATGGCACCTCTCACGGCGATTTTCACCCTATTAAAAAAGAAAAATATATGCCATATTAACAATGACGGATTTTCTCGATCTTTCGTAGCATTTTTATTAATTATAAACCTGTTTATCGATGGCATTCTTACAAGAGCCGTAGGTCCTACGAACTGGGTGCCATTAGAATACAAAACATAAGTGTCATTAGAGTAGATTACGTCTTACTAAGTTGTGGAATTTTTTTAAAAGAATTACTGAAGGTACATAAGGATCTTGAAATATATTACTTGATCGATTCTCCTTATTAAGAAGTCAAATATCAACTGCTGTAGTTAATTATCCGCACTTTTTCGTGAAATTATCCTTATTCATTGAAGGCTTTGATATGAGAAAATGTCACTAGGGGTTCTTTTAATTCTGCGTTTTTAAATTAATTAATTCTGCGTTTTTAAACGCGTTTTTAAAAGTTGCATTTGGATGCAAAGCGACGTAACAGGAATCAATGAAAACAGTATAATTTTCTCATTTTCAGTTTATAACTAAAAATTGTCGTCAAGCGTAGCTGGATGAGCTAGACGACTGTGTGAGTAATCTAAAAACAATGGTAAAATGGTAAAAAAATATCGCGGTCATTTTGGGAACTATTTTGGGGAAAATCATATTTCGGGAATGAGCG
>CAOKRL010000007.1:45000-57500 GCA_948470475.1 Galaxea fascicularis
CGTGCATTTGCATGCGTATTTCTATTTCCATCGGTTCAAAGGTTTGGGGTATTTGGTTGAATAAAATTTACATTAATGCATATGGGGTGGTATCCCTAGGGATATCACTGTAAACTGGTTAAAGCTGTGTAAATGCACGGAAAATATTAGCGAGTGAATGGTTCTAGTTTACCAAGATGTATACCTTACAAAAGTGCGCTCACCAAACGTACATGATTAATATATTCTTGCTCAGTTTGTTTTCAAGAAAATAAAGTTTTTCTAAATACAAAATGCTACGTTGTAATGTTCCTCACCCATGAGCTGGCTCAAAGGAGTCTTTTATTCCATTCTTTTCCAGCGAATTGTGCGAAAAAATCTCGAAAGCTGAACAATTATGGAAAGAGCCAATCGCAGAATGTGGCATTCTTTCTTCTTAGTAACCAACCAGAAATGGCCTTGTATCGAACTTTACCAGATCTCCTTTTCACACCTGCAGTGAGATCTGGGTACGAGATTACGACCAGACTTGAACCTCCCAAAAGTTAACTATGGGCTATATGACTGCAGGAGGCCAATGGAAGGACGACAAACTTCATCATGAACCACGCATTTACCGCTGACTGATCTGAACTGATCTGAAAAACACAAGCTTTGTCTTGTTCAAAACAAAACCTCATGCGCAAATTCGGTTTCAATGGAAGTTCCTCAAACACGAGAAGGGCATCATATCAGTATGTCTTATTTAAAAGTAATTGTGTTTGCTTTCCGTCAAGACATATACATGGATAAATGTTAAAATAAGAAGACTAAGCAAGGAAAATACGTTGTCATAATAGTTTATACCAACGACACAACTTTGCGAGGTCTTCGTTTGACTATTTTAGCTAATAATTACATTTCTTTGAGTAAAGGAAAATGGAACGAGATGAAAACTGAAACTGAACTCCGAAGGAAATAACGAATATCTGGCGAACACCTTAGGTCTGAAGTTAGTCGTATACAACTAAACGGAAACAAACAAGCCGGAAAGCAGGAAAGCGGCAGCAAAGTGCTGTTAACAAAATCAAATGAATACTCGCCTTTTCAGGAGAATCATTAGGCTTTTATTCGACCGCTGATGTTTTCCTCGCTTCTCAATGTTTAGTAAGCGAAAGGTTTCATTTTAAGAGGAAAAATGTACCACTTGGACGCGCCGGTGTAAAAATATTTCCTTTCAGGGTTTCCGCAAAGCGAAAGCCGGTTACCGTGACCGTGGGCAGATATAGGAAACCTCCGAACCGCCCTAAGGACCAATCACATTGCAGAGTTCGTTACCGTGCCTGCTTGGAAAAAAAATGATTTGAACTTTTGTTTTACAATCAATAATACCAAAAAATAATAATAATTCCAGGGCTTAAACAGCCTGTTTAAACTATTTCGATGTGAAAGAATGGAGCCTCAACATGGCCAATTTAGGAGTATTTTCAAATTTGCGTGAAATGTGTTTATCACCCATGCCCAAAATATATTTTCCCCAAATAGTTGTTTAGATATTTAGAAACATTAAATCCGTTCAAGCTCGAATTTTGTGCCTGGGAAAAGAGTACTTTTGGAGAAATCTCGAAAGTGATCGTGCCTCTTTTTGTTGTGTGTGAAAATGGCCGATATCCGACATTGTAAAGCCATTACTTTCCACTTGACTGAAAGAGTAAAAGTACTATAACTGCACTTTTTGTTAATAAAGGGAGAGACCTAGTTGTTGGTGGAATTTCTTTTGAATTGCCTCACATTCTCCCAAGAAATAGACGCATTTATGTAGACCATTTTAGAGTAACAATAATAATACAGTTGAACCTCAATTAGGCGGCCCCATGTTTAAGGGCCATTCCCTTTTAGGTGGCCAGTAGTCTAAGTCCCAGTGACGGTTCTTCCATTGTTTTTTACCTTTGCTAAGCGGTCAACCCCCATTAAGCGGCCACGTTTCATTTCCAGGAGGGTGGCCGCTCAATAGGAGTTGATTTGTATTAGAGACTACACGGCGACGACGGGAGAGTTTACGTCGGCGTTCGTGACCGAAAGGAACTGGGACGACAACTTCGTTATGGTGACTTTCAAGTTACATTACACGACAATCAGTTGAATGGTTTTCAGGACGACGGTTCTGCTTTTTTTACGTGGGATATACAGAACGCTCTCTCTCGGTGATGCGGCCTTAGGGTTTTGGAATTACCGTTGTCTGCGTTTATCGACTCGTTGCGTTTTATATATCTATTATGTGAAACCTATTGACTTGAGAACCAGGAATTTCCTGATCAGTGACTGTTTTATTAGCTTACGGTATGCATTTCTCAAGAGAATTAAGACATTTACGTTGCTACTGCTACATATAAACCCCTATTTAGCGGCCACCCACAAAGAAGTAAAAGTGACCGCTTAATAGGGGCTGGCCTCTTTACAAAGGTAAAAAAAAAATATATATAGAAGAACAGTGATCTCTGCTTTTAAGGTGGTTCGAAATAGTTTTTATTTTCCCGAGACTAGTTCTACAAATTATTTTCTAAATTATGTTTGGTTCATCGTATCACTATGAAATTTTGCACAGAAATAAACGAAACATCATAGATTCCTTACATGATTTATTGCAGAAAACCACCTGTTAACATGGCAACCATATGACGCATTCAGTTGAGCCCCTAAAATCGAAAAAGCAAGTCGGTGAAATCTTCTCAAACTTCTATATTATATGTTACTAGGAATGACCTTTAAAATATTTCAGTTTAAAAACTTCTGTAGGGCAGATCAATAATAAAACTACTTTTGATTATGGCTTTCTAAATTTTCTCCTACCCACAGAATTTTTTAAAAGTCGGACTATATACACAGCCAATTGATCTTAGTTGTTACCGAAAAAATGAAAAAATATATAGAGCGAAAGCGAAAATATAAACGACTACAGTTACGGAACTTCAAAAATTTCGAGTCGACAAGATAAGCATTTGAGCATGCGCGACACACGTGCGTTCGGCTAAAAACCTTTTCCAGCCTCCTTAATGTGGATTTCCACTGTCGCGTAATTTTTTCGCGCGTACGGACGTGAACTTTAACTGGTTTTACGTGCGTCAATAAAATAGAAACGAAGGACGCGCGTAAACGTAAAAGTTGAGAGAGGTTCAACTTTTACGTTTACGTGCGAGCTTTTATACATCGTCTCTATTTTATTTACGCGCGTAAAACCAGTTAAAGTTTACGTCCGTACTCAGGTAAAAATTACACGACAGTGGAAATCCACCTTTAGACTACTTCCCGCATAATAGGGGGTGGCCGCTTAATAGAGGTTCGACTGTATTTCCTATCAATTATAATTTGATCAACATAAAAATGCTGTTGTATAAAATAAACAAGTCAAGCAACATTGAGTTGCCGTATTGGAGTTATGACCGGTTTGACATTGACCTTTTAACTGAAGATGACTTTTAAACACAGTCCACGTACTGCAAAACTCAAAACTCAGGAGAAAAATAAAAAAGAAATAGTCAACCAGTTGAAAAGACGGCCTAAGAAGAGGAGAAATTAAATGTTGATAGAGTGAAATTTCAAGTGAAATTAACCCATTTTAACCTACATTTTAAAACTTCTGTTGACTTCTCTTCGTGAAAACAAGCCAGGTCGAAGACGGAAGCATGCGCAACGTCTTTCACGCATGAATGCCTTTGCGATTAGGTATCTACATGACGTAATCTTGAAGAGAGCTAACCGTTGTCACTGCGGTATATCGTCACAACAACAAAACTCCAGAAGACATATTTTTGGACAAGAGGAATCTCAATTTCACCAAAAAAACTTCTAATTTCTATTTAAGACTTATTCGTGCATTTTATCGTGACAAATGATAACTTTAAACTGATCAGCAACTCTAGGTAGCTGTCTTTTCTATGTAAAAAACCAAAAAAAGACACGTAAATGGCCAGGATCTTCATCCCTATTAAGAAGGTAGCTTGTACTTGTGGAAATAATATTAAATCAAAATCTTTGTTGTGACAGAAGTATGCCAAAAAACTTGCCCTAATCTCTTTCAAACAATGCTTTTCTATATTTTAGCACTTCCTGCAGCATGCAGCTCGCACACTGAAATCAGTGAAGCAACCAGACACCTTAGTTATGGAAAAACGTCTCCTCAGTGCGACTCAGGGATACAAGTTAAATGGTACCGCTTCACTGGCTCTGCCGGGTCTTCCATACAGGAGACGTGCCCTCCTATCAACCATTGTAATACTGATGCACCAGGCTGGTTAAACGGAAACCATCCCACAATTGCCGAGGGAGAGGTATCAAGAACAGTCTGTTATCCCTGGGGCGGCTCATGTTGTAAATGGAGCAATTCGATCAAAATCCTGAACTGTGGAGACTTTTATGTGTACGAGTTAAGACCTCCGCCAGCTTGCTCGTTGAGATACTGCGGCGGAGTTGTTGGTGAGCGTTTGTGGTGTCTTATATTTGAAGCGAAAATCCACAGATGTTTAGCTGTCTTACCCGTATTTCATTAGTATTGTTGAAGCAAATTAAGCTGAGCACAAAGTAAGGGTACTCAGAGAAAATCCTATCAGACTGTACAAAGTGTCGTAATTTGTCCACTCTTTGATCGTAACTTCTTGCTTTTTGATTTTTGGGAACAATCATAGCGTTCACTGTTTCTCTCTTTTTCCTCTCTTTTTTGCCCTCCTTTTTCTCTCCTTTTTTCTTAAATAAGAAACAAAACTCTTTCTGCACTAACTCGGAGGTTATCGACAGATCTAGACATTTAATCGGTAAACATCGAAAGTTTTATCTTTTGTGACGATTTTGAGTTTGATTAATACCTTAGCACCTTTATTGGCGTCAGTTAACAAATACCCAAAAAACATACAAGAGAACTGGATTCTAATTACGTGCAAGTTACACTCCATCGGAAAGTTTCAAATTGTGCCTTTCCGCTTAAGGTATCATGGTAGGTGGATTTTGACGAAAAATTGAATATTTTTTTGTGCTGTTCAAATTGAGAAGACTGAGATAAATATTTTGCAAAATCAATGGAAAAAAACCTTTTTTACTTTTTAAGATAAAGAGAAAAACTATTGGGATTTTAACACCTAATCACAGATATCTCATAAAACGCTTTTCGTCTTTTTCTCGATGACATAACACTGCATATAAGGGTGAACATTTTTAGTTCGTTTACGCGCGTCTTTCGACGGAATTAGCTGAAAATCGGCAGCCATGTTCAAGGATACTTTGTTCAAAAAACCGTGTCGGGCTTTGTTCAATTTCGCTTCCGTTTCCGAGTTATGGCCCCTTTTGTACAAAGGAACGTCCGCATGGACAAAATCAAACTTTAGGAGGTTGTAAAAAAAAACCGCATCTGGAAAATCGCAGACAGGTTTTTGAGGGTGATGTGTGAGAAAACATTTCCGATATTAATCGCGCCGGTCCGATAATTCAGGCGCGGAAACGAACCAATTTAAGCGAAGCAGTGTTTCTGGGCATTTCTTTAAATATCACTGCAACACTGACCTTTTAGAAAATTTCAAAGATATGATTGTACTGTATAACTATTAAGCTTTCAGAAGATGTATAGGTTGATGAGGTTTTCTTTCAAAGCCTCAGCGTTAGGGCGCGATTTCCAAACGCTGTCAATCCACCTACCATGATACCTTAAACGGAGAATGGTACATGAGCACGATCGTATTTGTTCGTTTCACAATTTACAGGTAGCAAAATAAGTGGAAAAAAATTCACCGGTTACCTCCGTTATGGTCTGTTTCAAACGCACATTTTTCATAACTTTTTGTGAATCAATAAAAAATTAAACAAATAATCAATTTTAAGGGGTTAGGCAAAATCATATCCCTGCCAAATGCCCGATTTCTTTCACAAAGCAAGGGTTCTGAAGCATGGTTTTATAAACTTGAGAATGGATTCCCACGGACACTTGTAATAATTTCGAGTTAGATTTTATTTTCTTCGCATTAGACGTAGACGAGTGCGCAACAAACGCTCACAGCTGCCATAGTGACGCAACGTGCACTAATACTGCAGGGTCATTTACCTGTGCTTGTAAACAAGGATATACTGGAGATGGGAACACGTGCGCTGGTAGGTGTTTCAACAGATCTTTAGTCAGAGCGATTTTGTATCAAGTTGCCTTCGGTAAACACAAAACCGATCTTACTTATCTTAACCCCAAGCGGAAGGGCTATTTGCCTTCCCGCAGAGAGAGTTTTTGAAAAAGCTGACATGCAGTAAGTTTTAGAATATTTTGACTTGAAATGTGAAAGATAATGGCAGTTGTGTACGCTTCTGAAACTGTAGCTAAAGACAAACGTGGTTTATTACAAACTAGCGTAATGATCAGCTCCCAACTGAATTGTTGTAAGTTTGTACAGCACTTTAACGGTATTGCAGAGGGAATGGATTGGACTACTATACAATTCTCATATTTCTCTTTCAAGGTTCATTTTCTCCACGTTTTAAGTAGAGTGCACAACTGTAATGGCTTTTGATATCCTTTGTAATTCAACCGCAGTTCTATATAAGTTTTACATTAAAATGTTCATTCATTTGGAGGGTTTAACTGATTAATTTAAGGTGGCTCAAACCCCTTTCAACACTTTCAAGAGCCTCACTTATCAGAAAGATTGACACTATAACACTATCGCGTAGTAACAATTTTATGCTACCATATGAAAAAGCAATTATTGCTGAATAAAATGCGGTCATTATTGTGACGTAATACGTAACCATAGTAACAGGAAAGCCCTGTAGAAACGCCCTATATTTCGGCTTTAGTTGCTCGTATCTCAAAAACGAACTCGGTGACCCCCATTTTTTAATGCTGGAAAGTGATCAGCAGACCAAGATAAAACTGTCTGCAAAGTTTCAAAAAATTCTGTGGAGCGGATTCAGAGCCACCTTAATTTTTTTTATTTTTGATTTAGCAATAATTGCTGTTTCATATGGTACCACAACATTGCTAATACGTGATACAGTGTTGTAGTATAAATCGTTCCAATAAGTGAGTTTCTTGAAAGTGTTGAAACAGGTTTGAGCCACCTTAATAAGCTATGGCTGCTACCGAATGCTCTGAAAATTCACAACGATCATTCATCTATCGTGTTAAAACTCAGTTGATTCGTTTGTTTGTCCATGAAATCGAGGATTGTCAGGATATGCCGTTGCCTGTTCTAGCCACCATGTGAATGTCTGTGGGTTTCTTATAGATATCAACGAATGTTGGATAAGTGCACACAATTGCCATTCGGATGCTACTTGTTCTAACTCAGTTGGTTCCTTTGGCTGCTCATGCAATCCAGGATTTTCAGGAGATGGCGTTTCCTGTTCAGGTTAGAGGCTCACCAAGACTGCGTAACAACTGGAAATTTATACAGTTTTCACAATATTTTACTAATATATATTTATTTTTGTCATAGACGTTGATGAATGCAGCACGAATACGCACAACTGTAATTCAGATGCCTCTTGTTTAAACTTAGCGGGGTCCTTTCAGTGCACATGTAACCAAGGATATTCGGGTGATGGCATCAGCTGTTCTGGTGACAGCAACCTTAAAGTACTTAGCCTAACTGTGAATAGCGACATTAGGAAGAAAGGTTATGTAGTTTTTTATTTTTATTTTCTGGTTTTGTTACAGACGTTAACGAATGCAGCTCAAATGCACATAATTGCCATTCAGATGCTACTTGTTCTAATTCCGTTGGGTCCTTTGGGTGCTCTTGCAAGCCAGGGTTTTCAGGAGATGGCGTCAACTGTTCGGGTAAAAAGCTGGTCGATTCTATTTAACCAATAAGTGGCACATGGAGAAACAATTTTTACTTCCTTAATGCATTTTTTGCTTTATGGCATAGACATTGACGAATGTGATATCACTGCGCACAATTGCAGTTCAGATGCCTCTTGTTCCAACTCATCCGGGTTCTTTGAGTGTAGTTGTAATCAAGGATATACGGGTGAACCTTAAATCATTCAAAGTCTAAAAGCGTAGTGGTAATTTAGACGGTTGTTAACATTGTAGTTCGGCGTTTTTGTCTAACAGATTATGACGAATGCATCGCAAATACACACAATTGCCATTCGAATGCCACTTGTTTTAACTCGGTTGGGTCTTTTGGCTGCAATTACAATGTAGGGCATTCAGGAGATGGCCACACAGCGTTGATTTATCGGGATATGGTAAATTCGTTGATTTAATTAAGATTGTTGCGTTAGTTTCGTTATTATTTTTTAGATGTTGATGAATGCAATGCGAATACTCACAAATGCGACCCAATGGCAAGTTGTTCAGTTGGTTCTTTTGCATGCACATGCAATCCAGTATTTTCAGAAAACAGAGGGACTTGTTCAGGCAAGTGCAGCATGACAGAAGTTACATAATGTACTTAAGTGAGGCTTTGAAAACACATCTAATGCAAGTTTTTATTTTATCCTTTTGAACAGACATTAACGAATGTACCGCGAATACACACAATTGCAACCCTCTTGCATTTTGCTCCAACTCAGTGGGGTCATTCGAAAAAATGCTTTGCCAATACGAATACTAATGTAGGGGAGAGAGAGCAATTTAAAAGCCGTAGATCTTGATTGTTACCGGTTTCTTCAATTCAAAGGCATTAAACCTACGAGAGAGCTCGTTCATTAAACTTTATTTATGAAAGTGTTAAGGCACTTTGGAATTCCTTTCAGCCAAACCATCTAAGCTAAGTTTTAGATATATATAATAAGGCCTTCAAAATCATACAGAAATTTTTGAAAGCAGGAGCAACAATTGAAGTATCATGCTTAAACTATAGGATTTCGAAGTAAGTTTTTGAGGTGGTGAGTTGGTTTTAAATTAAACCCAAATTTAACTGGAGTCACATATACCCTGACAAAGGAAAAACTGTGTAAAGTGACCGATGGCGTACCCTATTGACTATATAGAATAGGTTACCCCTTACTTGCTCGCCGCATAAAATGCACCTAAACTACCGTTAATTGTATTATGTTTTGCTACAAGTGCTTCGTAGTTATCCGCTTCATGCTCTTGTGAAACGTTTACTGGTGCAGTGATTTAAGGCTTTCTTATGTTTCAATAGCCAGTCTTTTAAATCACCAGCTTTAATAGCAGTCAATGCCTTCACAAAGATATCGATGAATGTGCCTCATCAACTCACAACTGTCACGGGGTAGCTAATTGTCACAACAGTAAAGGTTCCTTCACATGCAGTTGTAGGACAGGGTACACTGGTGACGGAGTAATGTGCAACCCCCTAGGTGAGTAGAAAAAAAAACATAGTCACTGTTCACTAGAGACTTGAACAGACTGCAATATTTTATGGGCAAAAATGAATTAATTTAAAGGGAACGCCCCAGAAAACGCTTAGGGCGTTAGCACGTCTTTCCCATAGACGTACAACGGTACCAATGATGAGCAAATTCTATTTCAGTTTAGTTTGACGAGGTGGCTTATGAAAATTCTGCCAATCAAATCTGGTTGCGGACTGTCAGCACAGGTTTCGGAGTGGACGTTCATGCGTCACAAATCTACTGGAGACCCTAGATTACATCGGAGCTATCCTTGATAGAGCTGGTCAAGTTGACTGTGTGTATTTAGACATGTCCAAAGCCATTGATAAGGTTAGACATGATCTCCTTATGGAAAAACTGCGGGATGCTGGCTTCGGAGGGAACCTGCTCACATGGTTTCGCGCGTATCTTTATGGCAGACGCCAACGTGTCACCGTATTAGGCGCGACTTCACGCGATCTACCTGTCTCCTCTGGAGTCCCACAGGGTTCAATACTCGGCCCTGCTCTCTTCTTGTTATACGTGAACAACCTCCCCGTTTCTATCCACAATAGTAAAGTGGCAATGTTTGCAGATGACACCAAAGTCTACAAGGTCGTGATCTCTGAGGATGATGGCGCCGCTCTCCAACAAGATCTGGATAATCTGTCCTCATGGTCTGTTGCCTCTGGCCTTGCCTTCAATGATAAGAAATGCAAGCTTCAGACCATTACAAGGAAGCGCAAGCCCACTTGTACAAGCTACGAGGTCAACGGCAACACCACCAAGTCCTGTGAGGAAGTGCGTGATCTCGGCGTCTCCTTGGAACGTGACTTGACTTGGCACGCCCAAGTCTCTTACCAAGCTGCACGCGCAAACAAGTTATTAGGTTTCGTTAGGAGAAATTCTAGGTTTATCCACAGTATTCCCGTAAGGCGCACATTATACCTCGGCCTAGTGCGTGCTCATCTTGGCTACGCAACTCAGGTCTGGGCGCCCCAAGGCATCGAATTAATTTCTAAACTCGAAAGTATTCAAAGACGTGCCACCAAATTCATTCTTTGCTTGCCTTTTTTAACAAATATCGCTTACAAAGAAAGACTAATACATGTAAATCTACTTCCTGTGTGTTACTGGCACGAGTTACTAGATTTAATATACTTTTACAAGGCTAAGCATAATATGATACACTTAGATCCTTCTGTTGCTCCCTTTCGTGCGCGATTGCGCGCGAAGGACCCGTATATCTGTAATGAGCTCTCAGTCTTTCATTCCTAAAAGATGCAGGACTTCTACCTTTCAGAAATCTTTTTTCATTAGAACCACTAGAATTTAAAATCTGCTTATTACTAGATTTGACCTGGATAACATTACCCTTGGGAACTTTAAATCTGTTCTTTACGGCTATTACTCGCGGCCTCTAGCAATAAATTATGATCCGGACTCTCCAAGGAGCTTCAAAAGTATTTGTTTAAAATGTAACACAGCCAGGTTTTTAGACCAAGAAATTAGCTGCTGCATGTGATTTTAACTGCTTTTGTATATTTTTTATTTTGTGGGTCCGCAGTAATTGGCTCCAGCTGTTGCGGTGTCCCTGCCCAATTTAAAGGGAACCTCCACTCCTACCAAAGAATCACTTTAAACCGCAGGATATAGTATTTGCAACAACGTTAGTTTTCTTTTTTTCCAGAAGAGTATCTATAGTGGAGAAAAACGAATTTCAGAATCGCGTATTTTTGTTTTCAAATTTCCTGGGCGCCGCCATCTTGAATAATTGTGACGTGTTTCGGTTGCTCTATTGTTCTGATACAAAGAGCTTTTGTCTAATAACAAAAGGACAACCATTTTACGTCACAATTATTCAAGATGGCGGCGCCCGGGAACTTTGAAAACAAAAATAAACGAGTCAGAGTGGAGGTTCCCTTTAAGTTGTTACTGGTGTATTGTTGTCTTGTATTCTCAGTATTTGTATATCTTCAGTTTATTTTTTCGTTATTTCTTTAGGGCAAAGCTAATAAAATAAAAAAATAAAATAAAAACAAATATCCCAAAATCAGTTTTGGATAATTATTTTGTGCAATTATCTGCAGGGGATTTCTCAGTGATCATAGAAAATATTTCTAAGGACAAATATCAGCCAACCACTGTTGAACGAGCGGCGAAAAGCATCCAAAGAGCCATAATTAGCGGCCTTCCAGAACGAGTTGCTACGTTAAAAAGTGAGTTAGAATGGCGTCTTGTCAGTGAAGCAGAGCTGGAAGCGTCAGAGTCAGCTGAAGGCACCTTGGTTAGCCAGGGAAAGGCTGAATGGACTATTAGTAAAAGAACACTAGCTGCTGGCATATACCAAATTAAATTCATGGCCTTGATCGCAATTGGGGACTTAGAAGTGTCTCAGACGCTAAAGGCTTTCGATTATGGATTTATTCAGGTCGTTGCCGCTCCTGTACGAGCCATTATTGACGGAGGAAGCAGCGTTCTTTGGGGATCCACAGAAATTATAGTAGTAGATGGTTCTCTAAGCTACGATGGAGACATTGGTCCTGGAAATCACACTGGGCTAACTTTCACTTGGTCTTGTCGCGATTCACCAAGAAACGACATTCCTTTGAGTAACAATTGCTTTGGTGCGTTTGTTGACGGACGAAACGGCATTGCGATAAGAATTGATCCACATGTTCTTACAGTTGGAAAGACTTACTTTTTGAGGCTAACTGTGTCCAAAGACGATAGAAGGTCCTTTACTGAGATGTCATTCGAAATTGCACAAGGCAAGATCCCTCAAGTCACTCTAAGGTAACTGTTGGGTTTACTGAGTAGCCGAATGGTTGTTAGTCTTATCTTATCATTGCTTCACTTTAAATTTTCGACTGAGAGTACTGCAAGACAATTGTCTGGTGGAAGTGTTTGAAGCGTGGAGTCGGGGAATCTGCTGTGATTTGAGAGTATAACTAATCATGTTGGAAGTCTTTGCAGTTAAGGTTGTGAATAATTAGGATTGTATCCTGGTTAGATTGGGTTGGAAAATACACAATGCACTGAGCTTGTTTGAAGTGCTATTTAGAAAGTCAAGTATATAACTTAAACGCCTTCAGGATTGAACAGGAGGCCGACAACAAAATGGTTAAATATTTTCGAACAGTATGTAAGTAAGTTGTTTTTAAGTTATAAAAGGTAATGAATGTTTTTTATTCATCGCTTTTGGTTGAAGGTGCTTTATAGAC
>CAOKRL010000008.1:0-22500 GCA_948470475.1 Galaxea fascicularis
ATGTATGTATGTATCACCGCTCAGGGTGCGAGTGAATGAATGAATGAACGAACGAACGAACGAACGAACGAACGAACGAACGAACGAACGAATGGATGGTTCTTTATCGAAACACGGTAAAAATCCATCTGTCGCCCGGCCAATCACGTTTTACCACAATCATGGTCGAAACTTCATGAAAATCAGAGGGATTCACCAAGTCTACGCATCTTCATAAACGAAATAAGAAAACTAAACCTTGACGAGATAGTAATTAACAACAGCAATTGCTGTAATCTGTGTAGTCAATAGGAAAATTTTAGTTTTTAACTTTTTCATTATATCTTGTATATAAGTTTTCCCGTAATTTTAATCATTTGCCTGTAAATATTTAATTCTCAATAGGTGCATCTTAAATAGTGTCCCCAATTAGTCTCATGAGGCTAAACAAATCGACACTTAAATAACAGGGGCACCCAATGACAATTTTCGGAAAATATCCGTTCGGAAGACGATTTGAGATCTAGAATTTTCGGAACATTTGTTGTAAAATTTCTTGCTTGCCTGCCTCTCCTAAGATTTTCGAACATCTAAAAACTACTATAATTGCCTATTTTAAACGGATTTTTACCGTTAAAACGTCACCTAGAATTTTCGGGAGCCTTTTTTTCTGGCTGAAATTTTCGAAAAGGTGAGTTTTGATCCCTATAATTTTCGGATCACTAGACTTTCAGCTAGGAAATCCCAACAGATGAAAAATAAATTTTTAGGGGATAAAAATATGCCTATATCTACTGTTTAAATACTTAAATAAGTTTAACAATGCTATGTTTAAGTGGTTTTGAACTATATTCTCGTTGGGTGCCCCTGAAATAAAGGTTTTACTTACTTACTTACTTACTTACTTACTTACTTACTAAACTATTTAAACTATTCGGGCCCGAAGAGACATTTCAAAAACTGCGATCCACTCATTCTAAAAAGCTGGTCCTCGACTACGATTTCAAGATGGGGCCAACTTGAAAGGCAAAATTGGTTGCAAAATTTCATGCCTAGAAACGACGTCTTCGTTTTTGAGGTAGCAAGGAAATCGTGGCACCCGAAATGCGCGCCCGAAAAGTTTCGGGGGGGTGGAGAAACGCACGCCTGGTTCCTTCTTGATGATGAACATGCATTTATTCTATAAAATAACAGTTTTACCACTGAAGGAAGAACACACCACACAATTACACTATTTTCTACTCCGTAAAAATGAAGAACCTACTTAGCCTAAGATGCCAGTAGAGTACCCCAAAGTACTGACGAGAACCTGTTTTGCCAAACTCTAAAACGGTAGGTTCTCACACGCGGGTTTTTACTGCATTGAACCGTGCTCAAGGGTTTCTCGGGAAAGAGGTCAGTCTAGACCTACGGGGCACTCCAGACTGAATGCACGTTTCGAGGAATCGGGGTGGGGGGGGGGGGGATCTACGCACAAAAACGCTGCTCGTTGTCAGATATTTGCAATGGTTTTACTTCCTCTTTAGTTACTAAGATACGGTGCAATAGCTTCCGGGAGAATTGTCTCTGGCAGTCTGTTGTCGGCAGAGAGGTGAGGTACATTTTTCAATCAGTATTCTTTTTCCATTTACTTTCTCGATGTCAGAGTAGTGCTCGGCCCAATTGCAAGATTTCACGGCCGTAGGCCTAACTTCCGCTTTTTTTTTTGAAAAAGAAGGTAGTAGTCTTTACATCTGGTTTGGGAAAGTCGAATCGATTTGTCCGTGGATGGGTCAAATACATCAGAATCGTCAAGAATTGAATTCCAACCAATGAATGATAGATAGATAGATAGAGAGAGAGAGACGGATAGATAGACAAAAGTGTTTATTAAAATACAAATCGCAGTCAGAAGACTGGATGACTTGTGCAACCAATTACAATAATTTAATCATGTGTAAAATGGTATGATATCCTACACTTCATCATTTTTTGAAAACTTACTCGACGGAGAGTCGCTAAAAGTATAAATACAGTATGACGTGTGGGCTAAAAGTTACTTCAGATCTCAACATCTGAGAGGCGTAATGCACTACACCAGACGCAAGCTGGAAAATCTCTTAGTCTTACAGTGTTGAACTCTAAATTTTTGCTGCTCTTGCCGCTAGATTTGTAGGTTATGGCGTTAAGCCGCGCGGGAGAAGCTGATGGAGTCTGTGCCCCTCATATCATCGACCATTTCCATAAACGGTTTGCGGCATCAAAGCTCCCGCGTCCATCTTGGAGAGTGGACGCGCTAGATTTAGTTTAGTTAGCGCCTCACTATAGCTAGGGTCGGGATGGGACGTCTCATCCCGGACGACCTTTTCTCTTTTTTTTTTTTTTGGCGTCCTTTCCCATTGATCCGACAAACACGCAGGCCAACTTGAACGAAGTGACTGACGAGGCATACTCTAGAACTGATCTCTCGTATTATGCAAGCGCCATAAATTTGAAGCAAAGACTGATCTACGGTCAATATATGCGCCCCCTCGGTTGTTCAGTTTAAAACACAATGAACTCTTTCTCGTGCCTCTGCGGTGACATTGTCGACCTGATCATTTCATTTCAAATCGTCTCTAACGGTTAACACGCTCCCATCCCCGCCGGAAGCCACCTCTTTAGATAATTCAACCATTTATCGAAGAGAGGTGCGCTTTGAACGTCGAGGGAAGAGTAAAGGCGGAATGACGGTCAAGGCTAGGCTCTGAAATCGGGCCATCATTACACCCATCACTGGAATCACTGGTTATTCCAGTGCAATCCCTTTTGGCACTCGACAGCGAGTGCAATTAATTTACTGCCAGATTGCACCATCTGGTAAGAGTGCCGACAGTACGGGGAGAAATTTCATGCTCATCACCCCGATCGAGGTTAAGAGGGCTAACTGATCCACACCCCCTTTCCCCTCCTCCCCTCCTCCCCTCCTCCCTTGTCATCACCACAGAAACTTGCATTTAATCTCCTTGGAATGGGTCGGCGCTCTCCTTTTTTCGGGCAGCCATTTGAGACTACCGGCCAAGTCAGTAATGTGTGTACATGTAAAGTGACCGCGAATCAAATCAAAGTGCGCGTACGATCTCTGCTGCCTGGAGCAGCCTGTTCTCGGCCGAGTGAACGAGGCAACCCGAGGAAGGTGGCGTTTCCGAAATCGTCGACGCGCTAATCCTAACCCAAGCGTCCATCAAGCAGTTCGTATCCGGCCCTGCCGCCAGCTCGCTCCTCATCTCCTCGGTACGGGTCGGCGCGCACCACCGCTGTGTCTGATCCTCCGCATGGCGCTGGCAGTCTGTGATTGCCCACATCCCTCCAGGTTCTCGAGGCTGACTTGCCACGCGGGAGTGTGTGCCAGGCTGTCGAAGAGGAAGAGTTGGAACTTGAACTCTGACGGTTCTGTCTATTTTCGAGTAACGGGCGGCGAGTGAACACGCCGTCACTGACGCCACCTTGCCCTTCTTTGGAAAGCGGGAGAAACGGTTTGTACTTTCCGCCATCGCTCTCGTTGTCATTCCTTCGTTCCCTAATCTCAAATCTTTACTCTCCTTCCAGACTGCGCTTATGGATAAAGGTTCGCAACTTATGGATAAATTAAAGGGGGTAGTTCCTAAAGAAACCGTGGCGCTGCGTCGGTGGGGAAGCAGTACACCAAAAATGATGAAATGATGATGATGATGATGATGAAGAGTTGGAAGTTGTTGAACTCTGACGGTTCCGTCTATTTTCGAGTAACGGGCGGCGAGTGAACACACCGTCACTGACGCGACCTTGCCATTCCTCGGAAAGCGGGAAAAACCGTTCGTACTCAGTTTCCATCGCTCTTGTGGTCATTCCTTCCTTCCTTCCTTCCTTCCCTAAACTCAAATCTTTACTCTCCTTCCAGACTGCGCTTTGTGTAAACGTTCGTCGCTTATGGATAAAGTGGGTAGTTTCTAAAGAAACCGTGGTGCTGCGTCGGTGGGGAAGCAGTACACCAATATATATATATATATATATCTATTTTTTTTTATGGATATCCATTAGACGGCACGTCCGGTGATTCATCGCCAGAAAGGATCACTTAGTGCTGCCTTCGAGAAAGGGAACGATGCAAGCTGGATCCCTTAGAAAACTCGTTCTGTTGCGCATGATGACAAGAGATCTACAAACTCACAAGATCTTGTAAATCAACTGGGTTGGGACTCCTTGGAATCAAGACGTTTGCTGGCCCGAGCGACTCTTTTCTTCCAAATCAAAAACAATCTCATAGACCTCGAATTCCCATCTTCTATCCAACCGGCTCCTAGGTCAAGGATCCAACATGCTATGCTCCAGCCCTGCTCAAGTGTTTTGGCGTACAGTGATTCTCCGTTTGTACGAACTGTTCGGGTGTGGAACCAACCTATCGACTCAAACAGTCCAAGCTAAAACAATCACTTCTTTTAAGTCACTAGCCATGTGCGACATTCAGAACATGAAGACCCCGAACCACCTGAAAAGAGTTTGAACAGTATTTGCTTTCGCTGTTTCTTTTGGTCTTCATATATTCATTGTGGTAGTAGTAGTAGTAGTAGTAGTAGTAATTTATTTACCCACATTTCACTAATGAGTGAAAACTCGTTTTAACGTGAACGTGCCAGAGTAATATAAGAACTTTACATAACAAGCTAATCAAAAGGTAACAATAATAAATAAAAAGAATATATGAAATAATATGAGAATTTATGATACAATATAGGGAATACGTAAAAATCAAATCAATATGGGAGCAGGATTGGCGCAGTGGTGAGACCGCACGCCCTCCGGCTATGTGTTCCGGGTTCGATTCCCGTGCTCGGCGTCACAAGCGGGCTGAGTTTTTTTTTTATTATTATTTATTTACAGTCTCTCGAATTATTAGAGCACCCGTGTTCAGCTAGATCGATTTGAGACTTAAATAAAGTCATCATCATCATCATTATTAAAGTCCCTCGAAAATTCCTTGTTTGTTTGTTTGTTTCTCGGAAGGGCAGACATGTCCGGAATCGAACTTGTTTTTAGCTTGTTTGTTTGTTTTTTTTTCCCACACAACTGATGTGGCCCGATTAAAGAAGGGGACCCGTTTTGAACCCCCTCCACAGCTCCCTGGTGATTGCTGAGAGCTTTTAAATGGTTTAAAAATGGCACAAATTTCCCCCAAAAACTTCCCCAGGGCCATTCTGCAGTCTCTGGGGTAGGGGGGGGGGGGGAGTATAAGTTCCAAGAACGCGCATTTCACTGGAAATGGCTCCACGTTGCGCGATTAAGAAGGTAAAACTTGCCGTCTTATTACTGATGTGGCCCGATTAAAGAAGGGGACCCGTTTTGAACCCCCTCGACAGCTCCCTGGTGATTGCCGAGAGCTTTTAAATGGTTTAAAAATGGCACAAATTTCCCCCAAAAACTTCCCCAGGGCCATTCTGCAGTCTCTGGGGTAGGGGGGGGGGGAGTATAAGTTCCAAGAACGCGCATTTCACTGGAAATGGCTCCACGTTGCGCGATTAAGAAGGTAAAACTTGCCGTCTTATTACTGATGTGGCCCGATTAAAGAAGGGGACCCGTTTTGAACCCCCTCGACAGCTCCCTGGTGATTGCTGAGAGCTTTTAAATGGTTTAAAAATGGCACAAATTTCCCCCAAAAACTTCCCCAGGGCCATTCTGCAGTCTCTGGGGTAGGGGGGGGGGAGTATAAGTTCCAAGAACACGCATTTCACTGGAAATGGCTCTACGTGGCACGTTTAAGAAGGAAAAAAAAAAATGGTTGCTTCGCGGGTAAAGTCATCATTATTATTAAAGTCCCTCGAAAATTCCTTGTTTGTTTGTTTGGCTCTGCAACGCGCCGCTAAGGGGAGTGGTCAATGATTTATCGTCGTTGTTGTCATCGTCTCCTTTTATGGGAGCAGGACTGGCGCAGTGGTGAGACCGCACGCCTTCCAACTATGTGTCCCGGGTTCGATTCCCGGACTTGGCGTCACAAGTGAGCTGAGTTTTTTTTTTTTTTTTGATTTACAGTCTCCCCAATTAGTAGAGCACCCGTCTTCAGCTAGATCGATTTGAGACTTAAATAAAGTCATTATTATTGTTAAAGTCCCTCGAAAATTCCTTGTTTGTTTGTTTGTTTCTCGGAAGGAGAGACATGTCTGGAATCGAACTTGCTTTAGCTTTTTTGTTTGCTTTTTTTCCACACAAAAAAAAAATGGCGAAAGTGTGGACTTCATTGCTTGTCTGTCATGCCGGCGCGGACGCGATGTATTAGTAAACAAATTACGTACTTGATCTCGAGCATTCGCGGCTAGTGACTTGGAAATAAACAAACCGTTTTCTAGAGCTTTTCATCGGAGTAAACATTGATTTGTAGATAACTGCATGACACGCAGCCTCATTTCTTTTTTTAACCGGAAAACAAAAGAATTACGAGTCAAAAACAAAGATAAGAAACGGGGAAAAACAGCAACATGGCAGCCGGTGAAAACCCGCGGAAGTTGAATTGAGTTCGAACCGCCCGCCGTCAATCAAGCCATTGTGGACGCGCAGGTTCTGCGCCCCAACAATGGGGTCGCGCCATATTTGGAGAGCGGCCCAACAACCGGATGTTTACAATGGTGATGTTTACAATCGTGAATTTTCACGCTCTCTGCTCTTCGGAAGGGAAGATTTCTGCGCCAAAAGGCCTCTAGCGGCTCGAAAGCCCCTACGCGACGTCTTCGTGCCAAAGTGTCGACTTCATTGCTTGTCTTTGCCTTCGTTTTCTGTCATATCCCGGCGCGGACGTGATGTCGTTACTAAACAATTTACGTACGTCATCCAGAACATTCCCGGCTCGTGACTCGAAAATTAAAAAAAACCCTTTTCTAGAACTTCCCCTCGGAGTAAACATGATTTTGATTTGTAGATAAGTGCATGACGTACTCTCCGGCGTCAGTTACCTCATGCACTCGGTGAACACACTGCTCTGGCAAGCACTAAGCAGAGATCCTACAACGCGCACTTTTATTTGATTCACCGGTCACTTTACACGTATACACACGCGTTACTTGATTCCCATTACTTCAAATGCCTCCCAGAAAAAAGAAGAGAGCCAAGGCTAGCGACCCACCCATTCCAAGTCGCTCAGGAAGTGGTCGAAACGGCCGACGCCGAACCAGAGATCCACATCCCCTCTTAGATCCAGAGGCCGCCTGCAGGTAAACTCATTACTGATGTGGCCCGATTAAAGAAGGGGACCCGTTTTGAACCCCCTCCACAGCTCCCTGGTGATTGCTGAGAGCTTTTAAATCGTTTAAAAATGGCACAGACTTCCCCCAAAAACTTCCCCAGGGCCATTCTGCAGTCTCTCGGGTAGGGGGGGGGGGGTGGGGGTGATCACCTGTGCGCGAGAGCAAAACACAGATTTGAATGACTGGTTGTCAACAAAATATTAAATGCCAGTTTCTGTAGTGATGACATGGAAGGGGGGAGGGGGAGGGGCGAGGGTGTGGCTCTGTTAGCCTTCTCAAACTTCAAGGGTGATCAGCATGAAATTTCTCCCCGTACTGTCAGCACTACAAAACAGAGATGATATTTGAAAAAGTTCCCAATACTTCGGGGACAAGGAGTCGCGGCGGCAATTGGTTCGATTGGGAGCCATAAATAGTGCAATTTGATGGGTGCAAAAATGGTCTGATTTCAGACCCTAGCCTTCTTAATAATAATAATAATAAATAAGCATTTGTTTAGCACTAAAACTATAGAAAGATATTCAAAACCGCTTTACATGGAGTTAATATAAAATAAAAATAATTAACTATAAAAATATCAAAACTATTCCAACAAATTACTATTGGTGACACAGTTCATTTGACGTTCAGACCGCACCTCTCTTTTCTCCAACAGCGGCCAGGAGGACCCGTCCGAAGAGGAGGACAGCGACCAGGTGTTGCAGGAACCAAGGTAACCCTCATGAATATTTATGAGTAACCCTTCAACTGCCAAGATCTCATCAGCAATTCTCCCTTCAAGCTGTCCATTCTCGTCGACTGTCTGCTTGACAATGTATTGAAATAATCATAATAATGATATCATCACTGTGAGGAGAAAATGCCTGTTGGCCACTGGGGTTTTCCTGCGCGGTCGAACCACCTGAGAAATCCTGGACAGCCAAGCCAGGGCCATTCTGCAGTCTCTGGGGTAGGAGGGGGGTGATCACCTGTGCGCAAAAGCAAAACAGAGATTCAAATGACTGGTTGTCAACAAAGTATCAAATAATAATTTGATTCATTCCCAATACAGCTGGCAACCACACAAATTTCTTAAATTAAATTTTCTATTTAAGAGGAGATTTGCTGATGACCAGGAAAATCCTACCTGCACTCGGTTGGCTTAAAAATAAACTATTATTCAACGAAAATCCATCCAGGGAAAGAGAGAAACAAAGAGAGAACACTCAGTTTTGGTCAGAAAAAAATTCAAAAGATTTCAAAAGAAAAAAAAACAAAACAGCTCATTTGGATCCAAGCAACTATTTTGAAAGGCAGATGCATTCTTACAACCCAACAAAGCAATTGACCAACAATGGAAGAAAGTCAGAAAAAAAATATCTTTGGTTGTCGAGTGCAACATCAACAGTAACAAGTGATGGTAATGGGACTGAGTGCAGTCCAATTCGGTCTGTAACCATACCAGTGATGTTTATCACCAGTACGATTACAGACCGAATTGGACTCCCCTCAGTTCCCTTACCAACTAGTCATAGAAATTACAGTTTCAGAGAAAAGAAGAAATAACTCGTCTGGTTTGCTGGCGTAAACATTTGTGCCCTAGGATGAACAAAATCATTACTATCTTCCAAAATAGTGTCGTTGTTCAAGGGAAAACAATTCTCCCTTTTCGAGGGAAAGAGTCCCAATTCAGAAGTCTGTACATTGTTACTATGGTGATTGAAACTAAGGTTGTGATTGGTTGATTTCAACTGCAACTTTGAATGTGATTAGTTGATTTCAAATACTACTTTGATGCGACTGGCTCATTGAACTGTCCGGTAACGACTGATGGCAAGTGAATTGGTGGAAAATGGGAGTTTTTTTTTTTAACCAATCACAATCGAGGAAATTGTAATTTGATTCATTCGCAATACAACGACAGTCGTTCCCCATTTTCTACAGATTAGATCATATCAGCATCTACACTTGACAATCAAAGTCACCCAAAATGCTTTGAGCTGGCAACCGCACAAATTTCTTAGTCTACAAAGTATTTAAGAGGAGATTTGCTGATTACCATGAAAATCCTACGTGCACTCGGTTGGCTTAAAAATAAACTATTATTCAACGAAAATCCATCCAGGGAAAGAGAGAAACAAAGAGAGAACACTCAGTTTTGGTCAGAAAAAAATTCAAAAGATTTCAAAAGAAAAAAAAACAAAACAGCTCATTTGGATCCAAGCAACTATTTTGAAAGGCAGATGCATTCTTACAACCCAACAAAGCAATTGACCAACAATGGAAGAAAGTCAGAAAAAAAATATCTTTGGTTGTCGAGTGCAACATCAACAGTAACAAGTGATGGTAATGGGACTGAGTGCAGTCCAATTCGGTCTGTAACCATACCAGTGATGTTTATCACCAGTACGATTACAGACCGAATTGGACTCCCCTCAGTCCCCTTACCAACTAGTCATAGAAATTACAGTTTCAGAGAAAAGAAGAAATAACTCGTCTGGTTTGCTGGCGTAAACATTTGTGCCCTAGGATGAACAAAATCATTACTATCTTCCAAAATAGTGTCGTTGTTCAAAGGAAAACAATTCTCCCTTTTCGAGGGAAAGAGTCCCAATTCAGAAGTCTGTACATTGTTACTATGGTGATTGAAACTAAGGTTGTGATTGGTTGATTTCAAAGTCTGCAACTTTGAATGTGATTAGTTGATTGCAAATACTACTTTGATGCGACTGGCTCATTGAACTGTCCGGTAACGCCTGATAGCGAGTGAATTGGTGGAAAATGGGAGTTTTTTTTTTTAACCAATCACAATCGAGGAAATTGTAATTTTTATGACTGTAATAATAATTGGAATTGTTAACCAAAACAGCAGGGAATGGACTGCGCCCGAGTTTGGTTGTTCTGTTCAGAAACAGCCAAACGCAGTGGAATTGCCTGGCCCTACACACACACACACACACTTAATATGATGTATTGACTCTTACGTGCAGCGCGTTCATTGATGACTCCTCCCTCCCGGAAGATTCGCCGTTGATGCACGCGGCCCTCGACAACAGAGAGCGAGAGATGGAAGACGAGGCCCTCTTGGCAGAACCGTACTTCCCTGTGGGTTTGGCCAGGACACCTGAGGACCCATTAGAGTTCAACTTCCAACTCTTCCTCTTCGACAGCCTGACACTCTCTCACGGGCTCTTTCCCGACGACCAAGAGGGACAAGTCACCTTCGAGAACCTCGAAGAGTGTAGGCAATACTGCCAGCGCTATGCCGAGGAACGACAGCGGTGGTGCACCCAACAGCAGGTGTCGGCTGACCGCACCGAGGAGTGGAGGAGCAGGCTGGACAAAGAAGCCATCTTTCGGCAGGCGGGAAGGCCACTGGCAGCACAGCTGTCGGCCGGAAACGAACTGCTGGATGGCCACTTGGAGGAGTTGCGCCTGGACGACTTCGGAAACGTGATGTTCCTGAGGGCTCCTTTCTGGAGCGACATTGCGCCGCAGTTCATGCACGGATTCCCTAGACGCCTGGTACCAGACTCGCACGGTGGGATCTTGCCTGGCAACATCACAGTGGCGGCTCGCATATCAAATCAGGCAGTCCGCAGTCTGGCTACAGGTTACAAAATAATAAAAGCAATAAGCAATAATGACTGCTCAAGGTTTATCTCGTCATTACTATTTTTTGTGAATCGGTTTGTCTAGTTTTGGCTGTATCGATCTCCACCCATGTCGTCAGGTTAAAACAATTTCAACCCAGTTTGATTCTGGTCTAATTGCTCGTGGATGACGACGACGAGGCTAGGAGAGAAAGGAAATTCATTTCAAACTTTTGACCTACAACAACACTCTGTCTATTCGTTACGATACCATTTCCTTAACCCTTTGAAACGTAAGAGTGATGAGCATCAAATTTCTCCTTGTGAGATCAATGCTTTTCAAAACAGAGTGGTCATGACAATTAAGGACAGGATGAAATTGCTGGATATTTGAACAATTTCTCCCTACTACTTCTGTGGGAAATGTGTGGTGGCAACAAAGGAGAATCTAAATTTTGATCTTAGGCTTAATTAAGTACTCGGGTCAGTCGAAACACTCCACTAACCTATTTGAAATCTTGTCCTGCAGGCGACATAGCAGCATTCATTTCGCGATCAATGGTGGAGGGGTTGGGACTCACCAAGGCTGAACTGATGCTGGCCAGATTCAGCGCCATCAAATACGCCGGGAAACGCGACAAGCCAGCCCGGCTCATCGACCTGATGTTGAGGTTTGGCCTTGATTTCCTGACAATCACACCAATAGGCAGCGAACAGTTAGAAGCCCTCGTGTCAACCAGCACCAGACACTGGAGAAGTGTCGTGCGGTCTCTGCCACAGCCAGGCGATGCGGAGTCGGGGAGCAGTTCCAGCGAGTCTGAATTGTCAGTGACCTGGGATACCGCAGACGAGGTGGCAACCACGCCGGGTGCTCCCGATCAGGATACCGCTGTCAGAAGACAGGTGGAAACTCTGGTTCACTGTTTTGTGTCCACGGTTGCCAGGATAGAACAGGTGGAAGTTCAGGTAGAGACAGCAGGCCAAGCAACGCGGCCCAGCGGGAGCTCAGGATATCACCAGCGCCGCCGAAAGCAGCCCACTCCCCGACGGGCCGTCGCCAGTGCTTCCCAGGACACCAGTGGCCCGAGTACCAGTGGCCCGAGTACCAGCGGCACTCAGCGGGAAGCCCCAGCAGCACAGGTAGTGGCAGCGGCAGCGGCAGCGGCAGACGCGCAGACAGCCGCACCTGCGAGTGCCAGGGAGGCACTCCTGGACCTCCCGCAAATTGCAGGATCACGCATCCCCAACGAGAGCTCTCTCGACAAACTGGCTCAGTTCCTGGAGGCCAACCAGCCATGTGACCCGGAACCGGTAAGCCAAGTTAAGCTGAAAATCCCTCCCGATTCCTCCCTTCTAATTCTTGGTTTTCAGTCAAGTGGAGGTCACGCAAGTGAAAACACAAAAATGGAAAAGTCTGTCTACTTCTAAACTTTAGTTTTTTATGACGTCATGTGAAAACCCAGACTACTTTCTGTCGATCAAAGCATCAGCTGGGTGATTAATTCGCATCCTTTCTTCCGACTTACACCACACAAATTTTAAGAGCTCGCATCATTCCACTTTCAAGGTCCAACAGTCTGATATTGTTCTCCTTCAGATCTCACAAGAGACTGGCGAGCCAGCTAGGCAGGAAGCCGCAGTGCGCAGCTACCGGCAGACGCGCGACCAGGCAGTGGACCAGGGGGTGAATGAGGTGTGGAGGCTATCGAGGGCCGACTGCGTGTGCCTCCCAGAACGTTTGGTCACTGACTCAGGCAGCGACGATGACCAAGCATGCCCGTACTGCCAATGCCAAGATGAGGGTAGAGTCGTGGACAGAACCACAGAAAGATGCGGGAACGACAACTGCACCGTCTGTTTGCTGATAAACAGACTAGACAGGCCCACACTCGCGGCACTGGGCCTCAAGCGCAACGAACGGTTGACCGCCATGCTAAAGATTGCACCATCGATCGCCCGTTACCTGAACTCTGGCGAACTCCCGGAGGAAAGAAGGCGAGACCTCGTAAAGTCACTATGCCTACTCCTGGGCTGTAAGCAAACCAAGCTTCGATATTTGGCCAACGTTGGTTTCCTCTGTATGCTTTGCCCAAGGTTGCAACATCTGCAACTCAACAGCGGATGGGGGGAGGTGTTGTGCAATCTTTCCAAGATAGCCTCAGCCGTCGGTTACCATGGCAATCACCACAGCCAACTAGCAGCGCTCGTCTTCATAATCCAAAGGTGCGTGCGTGGCAGCGGTAACAAGTGGAGGTGGTATTTCGAGAGAGATGACAGACGGGAAGAGGACAGCATACGCGCTGAAGTCTTTGCTGGATGTTTTGAGGAGACTCCGCAGGCATCTACTAGCCAGGTACTTTTCTTTGAACCCTAAGAGTGATCAGCAGAAAAAAATAACAGGATCGCACCAGACGACTTAATTTTGCTTGACATGTTAAGGACTCCAGAGCTGCTGAGAATTGAAATTTTGACCCGAATCCAGATTTTTCTCAAAACCTCAAGCCTCTTAAAACCAATTTACATTTCACATCACCTTTGTTTCCCAAAACTTTGTTTCGTGGCACTCGTGATCAAAATCAGTAATAATTTGGGTATTATTCCTGGAACATTATGGGCACGTAAGTTGTTGGATATTACTACAAACACAATAATTATTGAGGGCAACCATATGAATTTCTTAGCCTTTGAATACTATTCAAGAGGAGATTTGCTGATAAGCGCTGAAATCCTACGTACACTCGATTGGCTTAAAAAAAACTATTATTCAATCAAAATCCATCGAGGGAAAGAAAGAAAGAGAGAGAGAACACTTAGTTTTGGACAGAAAAATTCAAAAGATTAAAAAAAAAAAAAACCCAGTTCATTTGGATCAAAGCAACTATTTTCAAAGGCAAATGCATTCTTAACCAACCAAAACATCAATTGACCAAAAAATGGAAGATTGTGTGGGGGCAACAAACGAGAATCTAAACTTTGATCTTAGGGTTTAAAGGGGTTAAGAGCTTGGGTCAGTCGGGACAATTCACTAACCTATTTGAAATCTTGTCTTGCAGGGGACAGCGGCCTCCTCTTCAACAGCCTGACACTCTTCCGTGGACGTAGATGAATGCAGGAAATATTGCCAGCCCTTCGTGGCGGAAGACCACTGGCCCCGCAACTGTCGACCAGAAACGAACCTGGAAAGCGAGTTCATAGTTTTAAGTAATGATTCACATAAGAACTATAGCACTAAACGGCAATGCACGATGGAATGTTGACTTTTTTCATTGTTTAATCTAGCAATCTCATTGGTCAATACTCAAAAACCGTTTAAAAGTTAGGGTTAAAGGCACATTTACTAAGTATTTATTGAAGATTCAGATAACCTGTGCTGCCGTTGCACCACATCGAATTTTTAAAAGAAATTGTGTGGGGGGAACTTCATCATATCATCAAAATTAGTGGCTATTGTGTTTAGCAGTTATGATTGGTTAGGCACAAAAATTTCCTAAATTTTATTTGAACCAAGTACATTTAGTCTAGTTCTACAAAGAAATTTAGGTAACATTCAAGAGTTGCAGCTTTCTTCCTAAAATCAACGATATCCTATGTGGGGAAATTGCCATTGCCGCAGAACAATAGGGTTTGCTATAGTTCTTGTGTGAATCATTACTTAATTACTCATTCTGCACACTGTTCATTCTCCGTGGATTTATGATCTATGATAAAGTAAAAAACCGTGTATAAGAACCTGTTAGGCTAAAATTTCATTTTTAAGCACCCTTGACATAAGAACAATTTTAGGCTAAAATCCTAAAACAGGTTCTTATTTTCAAAAAAAAATATATTGAATTAAGAAATTTTCTCAAAAAAAAAAATATATATATATATATATATGTTACAGGTTAAATTTCATCTCAGGTCATTTTTGATTTAACCTAGGTCAAAATGAAATTCCTTTGTCTTCTCATGAATAATTAGGGTTAGGAGACAAAGGTATTTCATTTTGACCTAGGTTAAATAAAAAATGACCTGGGATCAAATTTAACCTGTAACATATATATATAACACAGTCTGTATGCAATACAGACTGTGTTATACATATATATTGAGTTATTGACAATTATAGTGAAGGTTACAGTACTATAGGTTTGATTGTAACAGAATCAGATTAAAATAGTATAGTATTTTGCTTAAGGTCTAAGGTCGAGCCTGGAATGTTTATGAATCAAACTTGGATTTGCAGGTGAAAGAAAAATGTTAGGCCAACAACTGCTTTTGAATTTCACTCTTACAAATGAGGTAACAAGGGCTTATTTGAATAAAAACAAAAGAACGTCAAAATGGGAGCCATTTTGGAAAAAAGGTGTGTTGGATTTGACAGTGCGGTCTAGTGTTTCACAAGGTTTGAATTGTTTCCATAGTTGAGTTCCACTAGTGGTAACTTTACTTCAGAAACAGTAATTGAAATATCCAAAAACAAGAGAAATTTGCTTTTTTTTAGCACATAGTGTCTTTGTCAGGGAATTCTTCGGGAATTGCTCTCTTCGAGCTTAGAAGGAAATCTGAAATTGCAGTTGTGCAATGGTAAAAGAAGTGACAGTACTTTTCATCAGAGGTATGGTATCTCTTGAAAGTGAGTAAATATTGAAATGCTTTGAAAAGCAAGACTTTCAAGAGCTGTGGAGAGCTGTGGGTCAAATGCTCTCCCTTTGAACTGACCAAACAGATTTCAGTCTGTAATGTTAAAACTTGTAATAATAAAGGATTTTATTAGATGCATTAAAAAGTTTGAATGGCAATCTAATGTCTGGATTTTTCTTGGTGTGAGACATCTTCCCCGGGGATTCCTGAAAGCCACAAACACTGTGACTTCTAGGCCTTTTTTGCAATGAAAATCACAAAGGCTCACACATGACTTTTGTATTGGCGAGGGAAGGGATCTTGACGTTCAGAGAAAGCTCTCTGTTTGAGCTGGGAACATGTTTAGTGGAGCAAAAGTTGTGGAATTCAGTTGGAACAGAAAAGCACTACAGCTACAACAGCAACAACAATATTTATTATTGATTCTAGCAAAATAACTCATTATTGTTTGCAACTTACAATGTTTTCCTCCCGAACGTGATTAAATCCGTGGCCCCATCAAAACAAAACAAACAATGTCAAAAGGGTGGCCTTGAAAAAATGGCTAGAGAAAGAACAGAAGTGGTAATTGGCTGCTGTAACCTTCAGGGCTTGGGTAGCTGCAGCAAAGTGTTGTGTTGTCCGGATACCTCTCCTGCACGTCATCAGAGGAAGCCAGAGTGGCAATTGTTCAAGGCTGCGTCTAAGAGGCAAAATCCATTGATTAACCTTTGAAAATGCAGAGTGCCAAAGGTGCTTACTCTGGGTACATCAGACTGAAGTAACTCACTCTGCCATTGTATCTTCTTTCACTCTGCACGTTAAAACAAAATGACAGCCAAGCTTATTTGAGCCTACAGGTTTCTGGTCAGCTGTTTCGTTTTCCACAGAGAACTGGGTCCAAGATTAAGAGAGCTTTTGCATGGCTGCACTTGCGGGTTTGTTTTGGCGGGCAAATTCAACTTGACATTACTGAAAATCACTCTGAACAGGTACAAGCATTTTGCCAAGTAAAAGGTAAGGTTTTCTGCTGCTAACTACAAATTTACCACTTCATTTTATCTGGTTCAAGTTTTAATAGTTTTCTACAATTTGCAGACTTGAAATCACTTTGAACTAGAAGACAAACGGTAAGAGAGATTTCACTTCATGATCTTGTGGTTACAAAACTCGTCTTAAATTTGTTTTTCTTGTGACTTTCACACCAGCTTTACTTGTGGTTGCTTTTTCTTTCGGTGAAAAAAAATCTTATGCGACAACAATCTCCATATTATTACACTGTAAATCTGTGTATGTCATGAGGAACACACGACATACACATGGCATTAAACTGTTAAAAAAAAGCCAGTAAAGTAAATAAAACAAAACCAAATTGTAAGAGTAATATTTTTTGCCACAACATGTGGTAGTGAAACAGAGAACACTAAACTTCTGCTGAACCTACATGTTTATCGACTACAAGTCTCGAAATTTGTGCATTCCCGACATAAAGGCTCTCTGCCTGAACTATTGGACAATGTTTCAATATGCTAGTAATGTACATCACTACAACACGAGACATACAGCCAAGAAAAATCTCTATAAGCCAAGCGTACGAACTAACACAGGCAAACAGTCAATCTCCTTGATGACTACAAACATTTGGAAAGACCTCCCAACTTATTTAAAAAACTTAAGTGTGTACACCTTTCCTAAGAAAATCAAATGTTATCTGCTCTCTGAACAACAAACTAAATAAACATTGATATTACTGCTGTACCAACATACTTCATGTAAATTAGTTCTTCCTTTATTTATTTCTATTTTACTTCACACTTGCTTGCCTGCTTCTCAAAACTTTAATTGCTGAGGGAGCTAACAAGAAAACCTAACTGGTTCACTTAGCTTCCTGGCTTGCCCATCATTGTTCTATATATAATTAACTATAAATTGTAAATTTACTACATTGTAATGGCAAAATGTGTAATTTGACTTTGACTAAAGCATAATAAAGATTATTATTATTATTGTTAAGGCGGTTCATAATCTAGCTGCGTCATATATTAACAGTCTCTTTACTGTTAAATCAGAATCCTCTTCCTTGGAGGGCAGTTAGCCAAAAACGCCAGTCCATTTGAGATGTGTACGATTCGACTTCAGCTACTCTTAATTGATTGTTATCGTACATAAAGATTTGTTGTTGTTGTTGTTGGAACATTGAATCAACAGCTTTGCTATTTTCGAAAACATCGGGAATGTAATCAGCTTACTAATGTTACTGATGTTGACGATTGACCTAGTTCCTGACTAGATAGCTTTGGATATTGGACTGACTTTTGACAGAAATTAAACAGCTTCATATGATTACTGAACAGGCCGTTCCATTGCCACAATAACTAACTGTTGTCAATGAGAGATGCTCAGGGTAGAATATCATATGGGACTTAGTCCCCCCCTGCAGATCAGAATATTACCCTAACCCTGACCCGACAGAGGAGGGAATATGTTCAACCACTCTCATTAGCTTCTAAACTCTGCTCGGGGCATAACGTGTCTTTTGCTAACCCTGACCAAACAGAGTAGGGAATATATTCAACCAGTCTCATTGGTTTCCAAACGCTGGTTGGGGCAGAACGTGACTTTTTCTTATTGTGAATTGACCCTTCAGGGAAGAAACGCCTTGAAAATTAACCCTGATCGAGGTAAATGCAAAGCCGTTGTTTATCGTTTTCTCGCTGATTTTCTGAATTGAACGACTTAATTCTGCTATCAAACATGCTAGTCGCTACTTCTAGGTCATTTTGAAAACATTTCAACTAACCTGTTGTGTTTGAAAGTCCAGATTATCAGTGGTAGCTTTTTGCCGACATTCGGAAGCCATCTTTGATTCGTTTGCCTGCGACTGCGCGCGCATTCTAAATGCCGGTCGTCAGCTGTCCGCGGAACATTATCACTGGCCCGCACATGGCTAATTAATAATTCTACTAGTGGATTCGTGTGTATATTCCACGAAGCGGCGAGGTGTTTTTAAATTTTATTCTTGGAATTACGTGTAAGTTTTTTGAGGAAGATAACCCGGTGTATTTTTGTACCCATGGAGGGAGGAAGGCAGTCAATGAGACAAGACAACAGTATTAAAATCAACATCTTTTCTTTAAACAACAAAGCACTCCTGTTTTACATGCGAAAAAATCAACTTTCACGTGCTAGAAATTTTTTTGATTTTCATATTTTCCATTGTGCAGCAACCAATCGGAAGCGACATGAATTCACAAACTAATTATTCCCGTCACTGTCTGTGGTTTGTTTACTTGTACCTGATTGGCCTCTTAGTTGAAAAAAAAAAAATTCCATAACAGTCCAGTCATAAATTAACACTGCCAACGAACGTGAAAAATAATTTGGGAGCTCTTTCCTCAACAGCAAAGCACTGAGTTGAAAATTTTCAAGCTAAGAAGAAACTTTCATCAAATTTCTATCAAAGAATTCATTGGCTGCAACTGATGACTGTATTTATTCACTATGCTAACCTTATCAGTGGTAACGCGAGAACTGAAAATTTGAAAGTCAACAAAACCAAAACACGCTTGGAAAATTACAGGTAAAAGCTAAATATTATTATTATTGTCCCACTTAAGATGACCGAAAGCCACCATACACAGCTTTATGAACAGTTTTGAGACTGGTACATAGCCTATATGCGTCCTTTTTACCCTTGGCTGGCTTGACTTTGATGGGCACAAGCGCTCCTATCGGCTCCGTCCACTGGCCATCCACCTCGAGGGAGTATAGTCCCGCACCCTGTGGCTTGTACCAAAGCAACGACGCTTCGCCAGCCTGCAACAGTGCATGAATTCTTGCTACCAAAACCAACGGATTCTGTAACGTGCTTCCTTCTTGTACAAGCGCCACGAAGTCTCCTTCCTTGAACTGCAAGCCACTGGCAGAATCTTCTTGGCTGCTAATGCCCTGGTCTTCCATGACTGACTCGGCCTTTTTGCGGGTGAAATCGATGGCTGCTGCTTTCTTCTGGTTGGCGGTTCTGCGGTCATAAGTCATCTGAGCCTGCTCTCTTGAGTGCCTGAGGGCAACCGCAAGTGAGTCTTTTAATGAGTCATCACACTCGCTGAAAACACAACCAACAGAGAACCGAGTTAGATTTGTATAGTTAGGTATGCTAGCTTGCCTTTTCTGATATTAACCATTTAAACCCTGACATCAATTTTGCACATTTCCTATAGAAGTAGCAGGGAGAAATTGTTAAAATATCAAGCAAATTCATCTGGTGTGATCCTGTCCTTAATTCTCACGACCACTCTGTTTTACAAAGCTTTGATATTACAAGGAGAAATTGGATGCTGATAACTTTTTCAAGTTCATGATTCACAATGAGGGAGGTTTGTGTCAAAATACACCCCACACGGTTTCATTGAGGAGGAGCTAAAGAGAGATTGTTGGTTGTGCTAGTTAGACTGTCAATTTGCAGTTACCTACCTCTGTGAATAAGCCCAAGACACAAAGGCAGCCCTCAGGACATTTACACTCACACCGCAACCAGTCAGCCTCACAAAGATGGCCCTCAGGTGTTTTGAGAAGGAACTGCTTGTGAAGGGTTGCCCTTTTGCATTCTGCAATAACAGAAGAAGGTAAGTGGCCTTGACAAAGCTTAATTTCAAAAAAATCAATGCATGCCTTTAGAAATATTATGATTAGATTTATGCAGGGCCTCACTGAAAACCACACTTTGTGGTGTGGGCTCCCTGTTAAAAGATCTTATTTATTATTATTATTATTATTATTATGTACACTTCCAGCAAATATAAAATTCTTGCATTCAAACTGGTGAGGAATGAGAATGAGAATTTTTAACATTTTTTTTTAACATTCAAAACAAAGAACACATTTGCTATTGATAAATACCATCACTGAGTTGTACACACTTCTACACACTTATGCTCTGAAAACTGAACTTAATGAATCAAAGACTCTTCGAATAAGAAATAGTAACAAAAAAAAATCTATTGTTTTTGCATTTGTTTTCTTACTTAAAGCTTGCAGTGACAAGAGACAAGAACATTTCTTGAACTCACCAAAAACAGAAAATCCGTTTGGCAGTCAGAATTACACAGGTGCTGCCTGAATTCTTTAAAGTACTGGTTAAATAGTTTGCATAATTCTGTTTCCACCTGCAGAGAGAAGGCGAGTGAGTATCAGTTTGGTACAAGTAAAAGGGCCTTTGCTACATTATTAGAGTCCAAAATCTTTTCCCATTTGTTTTTCAGAAAGAAGCAGTTGTCCTCTGTGTGGATGCCTTTAAAACAGAGTGACCTAGCTAGGTACAACTAAAAGGGCCTTTGTTGTGTTACCAAAAGAAAATATTTGATATTTGCAATCTTAGAGTGTTTTTTCTTCTGAATTTGATTTTTTTCAGAATGAAGCAGTTTTTACCAAAATTTAAGAAATTGCAAGTTGTATAGAGTTATGGTTGTTGTCATTATTGAATGGGGAGGAGAATGTGACTGACGCCTCTTACCTTGAGCTGTACCTGTTCGTGCCCACCGAACCTGCGCGTTTTGTATAATTGTATGTGAATGGTGACGGAACCATCTGTCTCTACCAAGGCGATGTTTCTGTCCCTATATTGGCTGGCAGAAAAGGGTGTTGGAAGTTGACTGGCTTCTTTGACCTCAAGCGTCCTCATTTCCAGCCCTCGACTAGGCGGGATGTGGGTGAAGAGTGAGAGCAAAAGTAGGTCTGCCGCCTCACGAGCTTTCTCCCTGGCTCCCCTGGCCACGTCAAAGCGATCTCTTTGCAGCCTGCAGGCATTCAAAACCTCGTCCCTGAAAGACATGCAAGACATGCAAGGCAGTCAGTCAGTCAGTCAGTCAGTCAATAAAAACTAAACTAGAAAGGGATAACCTGTTTGATGTGCTTTTGACTTGTTAATTGAATCATGAAGAGTTGTTATTATTATGAGTTGGTGAAAAGCCCCTTGTGAGCAGAAATAGTTTGAAATAAGAGTTGTTTCTTTGAGAGGCTGGCATTTGCCGAGACAAAGGCCGAGCGAGACGGCAAACTGTTGAGCAGAGGGGTCAGGTGCCGCAGTTTTCCTGCGCGCGCCGCAAGTCAAGGTGGGAGCAAGCGTCTTGGCGGGAACAGGGTTTGAAAAGAGGTTAATAGAAATAAACATGCCAAGATCTTGAATCAAGTAAATAATGAACAGGCTTTGGTGAACACTCTAGCAGCTAGGAATGAAACACGAGTAGAGATGATTACAGGAGTATTGCTATTCTCTAATGATAATAATAATAATAATGATGATGATAATAATCACAATGATGATTGAAAATATATTGCCTGTGAAACAAACCACTAAAGGTTAGAAGATGGTTTTAGGCTTGAGCAAAAGTAATCCCTTGGCTTAAACAAAAACTTGATATAAGCAGGCCACAATTGGGTCAGTCAGAGTCTGATAAACATGTCTGGTTGACTTGTTCTAATTTCTGACTATCGGTTTGAAGGCAATTAACAATAATTGATTTTCAGAGAGAAAAGACTTGATTTTTAGCAGAGTGTAGTAATAATAATGACAATAATAATAATAATAATCACAATGATGACTGCAAATATATTGCCTGTGAAACAAACCACTAAAGGTTAGAAGATGGTTTTAGGCTTGGGCAAAAACAATCCCTTGGCTCAAACAAAGACTTGATAGAAGCAGGCCAATTGCGTCAGTCAGAGGATGCTCTGTGGTTGACTTGTTCTAATTTCTGACTGTGGGTTTCAAGGCAATTATGCCAGACAGAACTACAACGAGTGAAATGTGGATGTGCATCTGAACATTAGATGAAAAAATGTGGTTGTTTGCCAAGTTTCTTAGCCATTTTGGAAACTATGTGTTCTCAATGATTACAGCTAAGTCATTAATTAAGAGTTTCACTCCACATGGACGCCATGCATGCAGATTTGCATGTGTTTCTGGCAAAACAGACAGCTTAGACTGATCCGGTAAGAAAACAATCATTGATTTCCAGAGAGAAAACACTTGGTTTTTAGCAGAGTGTAATAATGACAATAATAATAATAATAATAATAATAATAATAATAATAATTATGATGATGATGATGATGATGTG
>CAOKRL010000008.1:25000-62177 GCA_948470475.1 Galaxea fascicularis
AATAATCAAAAGCACTGAGAAAGTCTGGGCACGAGTTTCAGAAGAAATCACTCTCAAGGCTTCAAACTGGTCTTTTTTTGACATGAAGTTTCAGTTTTTTGTAGAATTTATTTTATTTGACTGGCAATTTTATTTCAAATCTTTCAAAATGTTTCTGTGTACCTAGTAAGACCCCCAAAAAATAGGAAAAACTAGGAATTTCATGAAAAAATAGGAGGCAGGCCATAAAAATATAGGAAAAAATAGGAACTTGACACCCTGCGACTGTGGGTTTCAAGGCAATTATGCCAGACAGAACTACAACGAGTGAAATGTGGATGTGCATCTGAACATTAGATGAAAAAATGTGGTTGTTTGCCAAGTTTCTTAGCCATTTTGGAAATTATGTGTTCTCAATGATTACAGCTAAGTCATTAATTAAGAGTTTCACTCCACGTGGACGCCATGCATGCAGATTTGAATGTGTTTCTGGCAAAACAGACAGCTTGCACCCATCCAATAAAAAGGAATAATTGATTTTCAGAGAGAAAAGACTTGATTTTTAGCAGAGTGTAGTAATAATAATGACAATAATAATAATAATAATAATAATAATAATAATAATAATAATAATTATGATGATGATGATGATGATGTGAAGATGCTTGGGGCTGAGTGCAAAAGCAGATGTGTAACTGACAAGTGTGATAGGAAAACAGCAGTCAAGATGGTAACTTGTTTGAAGAACTACAAAGGAGAGGGGTTTCTTTGAGAGGCTGGCGTTTGCCGAGGCAAAGGCCGGCCGAGACGGCAAACTGTTGGGCAGAGGGGTCAGGTGCCGCAGTTTTCCTGCGCGCGCCACGAGTCAAGGTGGGAGTAAGCGTCTTGGCGGGAACAGGCTTTGAAGGAAGGGGTCAGTACAGACAAACAGGACAGGAGGAAATAATCAACACTCTAGCAGCCGGAAGGAAACAGGGGGCCGAGAACAATGAACAATGAACAATCCCTTGGCTTAAACAAAGACTTGATACATGCAGATTTGAATGTGTTTCTGGCAAAACAGACAGCTTAGACTGATCCGGTAAGAAAACAATCATTGATTTCCAGAGAGAAAACACTTGGTTTTTAAGCCTGGAGTGTACTGGTGATCATGACAATAATAGTAATAAAGATCACGATATGATTTGAAGATGTTTTGGCCCGAGTGCAAAAGCAGATGTGTATAGTACAAACTGTGTCACAGTAAAACAGCACCACACGCTACGGTAAACACCCGCGCACGAGAACCTAGAATTTATTTTAGGGTTCGGGCTGAAATATGGGTTCTCACATTTTGGGGTAGTTTTTCCCAACTCGGGCCGATTAGGTTCTTAGTAGGTTCTAATTTGTAGGAGTCGTCGTAGCGATACCATTCAGAGTTAACTACCGTGTTTGCTACTACGTCACGACGGTTGAACGTTTGTATTTTAAACGGCAAAAATGTCGGGCCTGATTTTTTAAACCGTCCTAAATCCAGTATCGTGGGCTACCACATTTACGGTTGTATTCGATGACGACGTAAATTGTTCACAGCAATATAAAGACATAAATAAAAACAGCCAAAATAAATGACAACCCAATTTGGGCAATTAAAATTGCACCAATTTGAAACAAATCTTAATTTTCATGGTGTTTGTCAGAAATTTCACACTTTCTATCCATTAAAATCCAGTATTTTGGCTACAAAGTAAGAGTGTTGTTTTTTTTTTTTTTTGTACTTAAGAACCTATTGTTCTTTGCCAGCCTAAATGGGTTCTCGATTTCATCCCGTGGGTTCTTAAATCGCCGGGTTCTCGCGCGCGCGCGCGGGTGTTCGCCGTAACCGGTTTTTGAGAATTACGGACGAGACGGGGCGACACCGACGAGTCAAAGGAAGGAGACGGGTCTCACCAGTTCAGCCAGCGATGGGCGGCCCTGAGTTCCTCCGCGGTCTTGGGTCGGGCCACCTCCCCCTCGCGTTGCAGCTGAGTGGCCAGTCGTCTGAGCTGGCCGATGATGGGAACCCCCGCGTAATTCGGTCCGTGCTGGCGATGGATGTACTTCAGGGCGTAGAGCAGCGAGTTCACGTGGTTGGCCAGAGTGGCCGGCGTCAGGTGGCGCTCTTCCCTCAGGAAATCCAAGTAGTCTTCCAACAGATCCTGGCGCAGCAAGACCTCCGGCGTCGCCTTCAGTCGCAACTGACCCACCACGAAGCCCAGGTAACCTGGAAAAAAAAATTCGACGCCATCACGACCACGAACGTCCGACGGTCCACCGGTCGGTCGTTCCACGGAAAGACCCACACCTCAAAACATCGCTTCTAGCATGTTTCTTCTGGGAGGTTCAATCGATCAATCGAAACCTGATTTGATAGAGCAGGTTGGGATTACAAAAATCACTAATAAAGTCACAGTCGCCTGGGCGGACCTGCCACGAGACTGCCACGAGATGTGTAAAATGGTTACAAACTAACAAAAAACAATCGTGATTGCAATCGCTCCAAAGCTTAGTTACAAGAAAGCTGCCATAGGTATAACTTAAGATAAATAATTAAACAAATAACAGCTAATGACGATCATCATAGACTTAAATGGGGAACTCGATGAATCCTAATATCAATGGCAAATAAAGTCATCATTCTTGTTTGAGATTACAATGGCTTCCTCGTCGAAAGAAAAATTAAGAGTATCTTTTGAGTGCTTCCTAATTATTGCTTTAAACCCTTCTTTGCTAACATTGCAGGGTTTAGCTTTTTCATTTATAAAGTTCCAGATATTTGGGCCTCTACGTCGAAGGGAACTTCGGCCGAGTTCAGACTGCACCCTAATGATATTAAATTGATTACAAAATCTTTGCGATCTGGATGATGATGACGATGATGAAAACGTTTCTAAAATTTGGCTGGGAGCAGTCCCTGCAAAAATTTGATGCATCTCAAGTGACATACGCCTTTTTTCGTATAAATAACTAATAGGGAGCCAGTTACGCTGAAGCAAACACGGGCTGCTCTCTTGTGAAGAGGGAAGACGATCGATCGTACGACATGCACGAGCACGAATGGGATCTAAACCATCGAGTAATGATTGGGATTGGGAACAATTTCCCCACACAGATATTCCAGGAGTCGTGCTCGGTATGATTGTTTTAAAATAGATTTCTTCCAAAGTTGACTTGGCTAAGTATGAGGTTCTCCTCGGCCCACCCATTTTTTTTGGAAAAAGAAGCTCTGACAGTGTCTACTTGGCAGTGCCACGAGAGTTTATCATCGACTGTAACACCCAGACAGCTCGTAGAGTCGACAAGCTCCACGGAGCCAGAGCCAAATTGCAAGGGGCCAATAAAACTGCTGCTTTGCCAGAATCATAGCTTCAGTTTTGAAAGCTACGTGTAAACACCCTTAGAGACAGATCAGGTAAACTTCCTGGGCCCGGTTGTTGGAAAGCCGATTCACCTAATAATCCAGGATTAGCGCCTAAACTTCGGTTGCAGTTCTTTTTACTTTTGGATGAAAGTCGTTTCCACTGCTTTTTGTTTTTCAGGATTGCCTTTCGCTAATCTCAAATTTTGCAGAATATCAGCATCGAACAACGTTTGGGGATAGAGAAATAACCTCCTCGATTCACTTTTAATCTTGGATTAGCCTCAATCGGCTTTGGAACAACCGGGCCCCGGAGTTTAAGCGAGTCGCGAGTCTCCTCACAACTCGTACACAAACAGTATAAATGAAAGCTTGGCTGCGTATCGTACCTACGTTTCCCCCCGCAAGAACACTGTCTTCTGCCGGTCTTTTGGGCCACGAAAACCCCTTCTCTCCTTTCCTTCCATCGATCTAACCCTTCTGCGAACTTGCTGGGCCATTTGGCGAGAAAGAAACGGAAATCGAGGCTCCCCAAGGCGCTCGTAACCGCATGGACGTGGCGAAGGAAACCCGCCATCTTGAAAACTTTGAAATACGCGGTGGGGACTGGGCAGCAGTCAATTCAGAAAAGAAAATGGACTCTCGGCATGCACTAGAATTTAAGGCCAGGCCAAGCTTTTCAGGGCTGGCAGTCGAGGACAAAATCCCACCAAACCGGCGCTAGGGATAAATCGATGACAGTCGACCCCATCGTTGCAAATTAAAGGCGAGAATTCGAAAAAAAACAAACAAACAAACAAAGACAGACAATGAGAGAGAGAGAGCGCGCGAACCCCCCTCCCTCTCTTCCCAATTCCCATCTATCATTAAACCACATCAGTGAAAGACAAAAAACAAAAACAAAAAAACACTTACACAGGATCCTCTCTTCCGCCTTGGAGATGGTGGAATCGCAAACTCGAGGCGTACTGCGCTGGAGAGAGTGCGGTTTGGTGAAGAAACAGCGTGCGTCGGCCAACAAGCGGCGCAGTGAAGACCCCAGTTCGTCCATCTTCAGGGCGTAAGGCTTGCGCGGCCCTCCCTTGAGGCGATCGGATTCCGAAGGGCTCAGTTCCAAGCGAGCTCGTTTGACGGCAGAGGGTCCTTCCTCCTCCTCCTCCTGGCCCGAAGAACTTTCTACCGGTATGGCGGTGAGATCGGGCTGCGTGCTCGTGGCCGTCCAAGAATCGTCGCCGCCGTAATGGGTTTCCAGGCAAGAATCTACCGCGGAGATGTCGACGACGTCCGCCGTGGACTGATCGGCGAAGTCTTCTTCTGGCGCGGAGGAAATCACGATGCACTGCTGCTGGACAGACTCCGGTTCTCTTTCTTCTTCGTCCGTGGAGGAAAGCACCGCAATGGACGACGGCGGCTGCTCGCAGTCTTCTTCAAGATGTCGGCCGCGATCGGATTCGCCGCTCTCTTCCGCGCACAGTCGCGGCGGCGAAAGCTGACTCGAACAGAGCACCAAGCAACCCACTCCCTCTTCCGCCTCCAAGTCGCTGGAGGACGTGGCGTCGTATTGCACGATGGTGACAGGAGGGCTGACCTGGCAAGCCATTTGACAGCAGAGAGTTTGCTTGGCTTTTTCGAGGAGGCACGCAGCTAGTGACAAGTCGATCTGACATGTGCAAAGGATCGGGAGAGAGTGCCAGAAACTCGCAGCGACGCGCACAGTCCCATCCCAGGCGCGCGCCGCGATTGGTCCCCCCTCTAATTGCAATTCCCAGGCGCCCAATCAACGTTCAACACCCGCGGAGGCGATATCTTTACCGTTGAAAAAAAATTTTGTGTGTGTGTGTGTGTGTGTGTGTGTGTGTTCGAACGCGGCTCTGTTACCCGACGTCAATTGGGGTGACCTCCGTCGTTCTTTGGAGAACGCATTTGGCTGGAAATCGCTTCCGCCATCGAAAAACAGGAGATCGTTTGGCGCTGCTCGGCTTGCCGTGCGAATTCTCACGGGTATTGAAAGCCGAGAATTGGCCTTTGAAGGCCGCCCGAACCGAAACGTGTCAACTTTTAAATTTTTTTCACGCATCATTCATCCGGTTTCCGTTGTCAGGATTGCGTCCAACGAGCGAAGAAGGGGAATGGATGGTTCTTTATGGAAATAATCCGTGGGCAGTATAAACATTAGAAATCGCCCGACCGTCCCCTAGACAAAATGCAAAAACCGACTGCCACTAATCTGACTAAATGAAATCCATTTTTCACGCACCGGTGCCGCCTGCGCTCGATATTCGGCAACAAGACCATTCAAAGTCTGGTGTGTAGACCATTGGGGCTTTCTGAATTTGAAAGGGAGTGCTCGAGTACTTGCAATCGAGTCGTGTAAGCGAGCAAGCGGTTAGCCTCGGCATGGTGGCTCGGAAAAGCTTAAAAAGGCGAGCCACACCGTTCACCCATGCCAATTCACAGGTGTTGAAAATTGAGTTTTTGTCTTTGAAAAGCGGCTCCCTGTTGAAAAATGGCGTCAAGTTAACACATCAGCGCTCAGGGTGCCAATGAACGAACGAATGCACGGATGGTTCTTTATCGAAACACGGTAAAAAAAATCCGTCGGCAGTAGAAAAATTAGAAATGGTCTTTTCCAAGCTTCTGCGCTGCGGCCGATGACGTTTCACCGACATCACCCATGCGGATTCACAGGTGTTGAAAATTTAGTTTTTGTCTTTGAAAAGCGGTTCCCTGTTGAAAAATCGCGTCAAGTCAACACGTCACCGTGTTTAAATAAATGAAGTATGTATGTATGTATGTATCACCGCTCAGGGTGCGAGTGAATGAATGAATGAACGAACGAACGAACGAACGAACGAACGAACGAACGAACGAACGAATGGATGGTTCTTTATCGAAACACGGTAAAAATCCATCTGTCGCCCGGCCAATCACGTTTTACCACAATCATGGTCGAAACTTCATGAAAATCAGAGGGATTCACCAAGTCTACGCATCTTCATAAACGAAATAAGAAAACTAAACCTTGACGAGATAGTAATTAACAACAGCAATTGCTGTAATCTGTGTAGTCAATAGGAAAATTTTAGTTTTTAACTTTTTCATTATATCTTGTATATAAGTTTTCCCGTAATTTTAATCATTTGCCTGTAAATATTTAATTCTCAATAGGTGCATCTTAAATAGTGTCCCCAATTAGTCTCATGAGGCTAAACAAATCGACACTTAAATAACAGGGGCACCCAATGACAATTTTCGGAAAATATCCGTTCGGAAGACGATTTGAGATCTAGAATTTTCGGAACATTTGTTGTAAAATTTCTTGCTTGCCTGCCTCTCCTAAGATTTTCGAACATCTAAAAACTACTATAATTGCCTATTTTAAACGGATTTTTACCGTTAAAACGTCACCTAGAATTTTCGGGAGCCTTTTTTTCTGGCTGAAATTTTCGAAAAGGTGAGTTTTGATCCCTATAATTTTCGGATCACTAGACTTTCAGCTAGGAAATCCCAACAGATGAAAAATAAATTTTTAGGGGATAAAAATATGCCTATATCTACTGTTTAAATACTTAAATAAGTTTAACAATGCTATGTTTAAGTGGTTTTGAACTATATTCTCGTTGGGTGCCCCTGAAATAAAGGTTTTACTTACTTACTTACTTACTTACTTACTTACTTACTAAACTATTTAAACTATTCGGGCCCGAAGAGACATTTCAAAAACTGCGATCCACTCATTCTAAAAAGCTGGTCCTCGACTACGATTTCAAGATGGGGCCAACTTGAAAGGCAAAATTGGTTGCAAAATTTCATGCCTAGAAACGACGTCTTCGTTTTTGAGGTAGCAAGGAAATCGTGGCACCCGAAATGCGCGCCCGAAAAGTTTCGGGGGGGTGGAGAAACGCACGCCTGGTTCCTTCTTGATGATGAACATGCATTTATTCTATAAAATAACAGTTTTACCACTGAAGGAAGAACACACCACACAATTACACTATTTTCTACTCCGTAAAAATGAAGAACCTACTTAGCCTAAGATGCCAGTAGAGTACCCCAAAGTACTGACGAGAACCTGTTTTGCCAAACTCTAAAACGGTAGGTTCTCACACGCGGGTTTTTACTGCATTGAACCGTGCTCAAGGGTTTCTCGGGAAAGAGGTCAGTCTAGACCTACGGGGCACTCCAGACTGAATGCACGTTTCGAGGAATCGGGGTGGGGGGGGGGGGGATCTACGCACAAAAACGCTGCTCGTTGTCAGATATTTGCAATGGTTTTACTTCCTCTTTAGTTACTAAGATACGGTGCAATAGCTTCCGGGAGAATTGTCTCTGGCAGTCTGTTGTCGGCAGAGAGGTGAGGTACATTTTTCAATCAGTATTCTTTTTCCATTTACTTTCTCGATGTCAGAGTAGTGCTCGGCCCAATTGCAAGATTTCACGGCCGTAGGCCTAACTTCCGCTTTTTTTTTTGAAAAAGAAGGTAGTAGTCTTTACATCTGGTTTGGGAAAGTCGAATCGATTTGTCCGTGGATGGGTCAAATACATCAGAATCGTCAAGAATTGAATTCCAACCAATGAATGATAGATAGATAGATAGAGAGAGAGAGACGGATAGATAGACAAAAGTGTTTATTAAAATACAAATCGCAGTCAGAAGACTGGATGACTTGTGCAACCAATTACAATAATTTAATCATGTGTAAAATGGTATGATATCCTACACTTCATCATTTTTTGAAAACTTACTCGACGGAGAGTCGCTAAAAGTATAAATACAGTATGACGTGTGGGCTAAAAGTTACTTCAGATCTCAACATCTGAGAGGCGTAATGCACTACACCAGACGCAAGCTGGAAAATCTCTTAGTCTTACAGTGTTGAACTCTAAATTTTTGCTGCTCTTGCCGCTAGATTTGTAGGTTATGGCGTTAAGCCGCGCGGGAGAAGCTGATGGAGTCTGTGCCCCTCATATCATCGACCATTTCCATAAACGGTTTGCGGCATCAAAGCTCCCGCGTCCATCTTGGAGAGTGGACGCGCTAGATTTAGTTTAGTTAGCGCCTCACTATAGCTAGGGTCGGGATGGGACGTCTCATCCCGGACGACCTTTTCTCTTTTTTTTTTTTTTGGCGTCCTTTCCCATTGATCCGACAAACACGCAGGCCAACTTGAACGAAGTGACTGACGAGGCATACTCTAGAACTGATCTCTCGTATTATGCAAGCGCCATAAATTTGAAGCAAAGACTGATCTACGGTCAATATATGCGCCCCCTCGGTTGTTCAGTTTAAAACACAATGAACTCTTTCTCGTGCCTCTGCGGTGACATTGTCGACCTGATCATTTCATTTCAAATCGTCTCTAACGGTTAACACGCTCCCATCCCCGCCGGAAGCCACCTCTTTAGATAATTCAACCATTTATCGAAGAGAGGTGCGCTTTGAACGTCGAGGGAAGAGTAAAGGCGGAATGACGGTCAAGGCTAGGCTCTGAAATCGGGCCATCATTACACCCATCACTGGAATCACTGGTTATTCCAGTGCAATCCCTTTTGGCACTCGACAGCGAGTGCAATTAATTTACTGCCAGATTGCACCATCTGGTAAGAGTGCCGACAGTACGGGGAGAAATTTCATGCTCATCACCCCGATCGAGGTTAAGAGGGCTAACTGATCCACACCCCCTTTCCCCTCCTCCCCTCCTCCCCTCCTCCCTTGTCATCACCACAGAAACTTGCATTTAATCTCCTTGGAATGGGTCGGCGCTCTCCTTTTTTCGGGCAGCCATTTGAGACTACCGGCCAAGTCAGTAATGTGTGTACATGTAAAGTGACCGCGAATCAAATCAAAGTGCGCGTACGATCTCTGCTGCCTGGAGCAGCCTGTTCTCGGCCGAGTGAACGAGGCAACCCGAGGAAGGTGGCGTTTCCGAAATCGTCGACGCGCTAATCCTAACCCAAGCGTCCATCAAGCAGTTCGTATCCGGCCCTGCCGCCAGCTCGCTCCTCATCTCCTCGGTACGGGTCGGCGCGCACCACCGCTGTGTCTGATCCTCCGCATGGCGCTGGCAGTCTGTGATTGCCCACATCCCTCCAGGTTCTCGAGGCTGACTTGCCACGCGGGAGTGTGTGCCAGGCTGTCGAAGAGGAAGAGTTGGAACTTGAACTCTGACGGTTCTGTCTATTTTCGAGTAACGGGCGGCGAGTGAACACGCCGTCACTGACGCCACCTTGCCCTTCTTTGGAAAGCGGGAGAAACGGTTTGTACTTTCCGCCATCGCTCTCGTTGTCATTCCTTCGTTCCCTAATCTCAAATCTTTACTCTCCTTCCAGACTGCGCTTATGGATAAAGGTTCGCAACTTATGGATAAATTAAAGGGGGTAGTTCCTAAAGAAACCGTGGCGCTGCGTCGGTGGGGAAGCAGTACACCAAAAATGATGAAATGATGATGATGATGATGATGAAGAGTTGGAAGTTGTTGAACTCTGACGGTTCCGTCTATTTTCGAGTAACGGGCGGCGAGTGAACACACCGTCACTGACGCGACCTTGCCATTCCTCGGAAAGCGGGAAAAACCGTTCGTACTCAGTTTCCATCGCTCTTGTGGTCATTCCTTCCTTCCTTCCTTCCTTCCCTAAACTCAAATCTTTACTCTCCTTCCAGACTGCGCTTTGTGTAAACGTTCGTCGCTTATGGATAAAGTGGGTAGTTTCTAAAGAAACCGTGGTGCTGCGTCGGTGGGGAAGCAGTACACCAATATATATATATATATATATCTATTTTTTTTTTTTTTTTTTTTTTATGGATATCGATTAGACGGCACGTCCGGTGATTCATCGCCAGAAAGGATCACTTAGTGCTGCCTTCGAGAAAGGGAACGATGGAAGCTGGATCCCTTAGAAAACTCGTTCTGTTGCGCATGATGACAAGAGATCTACAAACTCACAAGATCTTGTAAATCAACTGGGTTGGGACTCCTTGGAATCAAGACGTTTGCTGGCCCGAGCGACTCTATTCTTCCAAATCAAAAACAATCTCATAGACCTCGAATTCCCATCTTCTATCCAACCGGCTCCTAGGTCAAGGATCCAACATGCTATACGAACTGTTCGGGTGTGGAACCAACCTATCGACTCAAACAGTCCAAGCTAAAACAATCACTTCTTTTAAGTCACTAGCCATGTGCGACATTCAGAACATGAAGACCCCGAACCACCTGAAAAGACTTTGAACAGTATTTGCTTTCGCTGTTTCTTTTGGTCTTTATATATTCATTGTGGTAGTAGTAGTAGTAGTAGTAGTAGTAATTTATTTATCCACATTTCACTAATGAGTGAAAACTCGTTTTAACGTGAACGTGCCAGAGTAACATAAGAACTTTACATAACAAGCTAATCAAAAGGTAACAATAATAAATAAAAAGAATATATGAAATAATATGAGAATTTATGATACAATATAGGGAATACGTAAAAATCAAATCAATATGGGAGCAGGATTGGCGCAGTGGTGAGACCGCACGCCCTCCGGCTATGTGTTCCGGGTTCGATTCCCGTGCTCGGCGTCACAAGCGGGCTGAGTTTTTTTTTATTATTATTTATTTACAGCCTCTCGAATTATTACAGCACCCGTGTTCAGCTAGATCGATTTGAGACTTAAATAAAGTCATCATCATCATCATTATTAAAGTCCCTCGAAAATTCCTTGTTTGTTTGTTTGTTTCTCGGAAGGGCAGACATGTCCGGAATCGAACTTGTTTTTAGCTTGTTTGTTTGTTTTTTTTTCCCACACAACTGATGTGGCCCGATTAAAGAAGGGGACCCGTTTTGAACCCCCTCCACAGTTCCCTGGTGAATGCTGAGAGCTTTTAAATGGTTTAAAAATGGCACAAATTTCCCCCAAAAACTTCCCCAGGGCCATTCTGCAGTCTCTGGGGTAGGGGGGGGGGGGAGTATAAGTTCCAAGAACGCGCATTTCACTGGAAATGGCTCCACGTTGCGCGATTAAGAAGGTAAAACTTGCCGTCTTATTACTGATGTGGCCCGATTAAAGAAGGGGACCCGTTTTGAACCCCCTCGACAGCTCCCTGGTGATTGCCGAGAGCTTTTAAATGGTTTAAAAATGGCACAAATTTCCCCCAAAAACTTCCCCAGGGCCATTCTGCAGTCTCTGGGGTAGGGGGGGGGGGAGTATAAGTTCCAAGAACGCGCATTTCACTGGAAATGGCTCCACGTTGCGCGATTAAGAAGGTAAAACTTGCCGTCTTATTACTGATGTGGCCCGATTAAAGAAGGGGACCCGTTTTGAACCCCCTCGACAGCTCCCTGGTGATTGCCGAGAGCTTTTAAATGGTTTAAAAATGGCACAAATTTCCCCCAAAAACTTCCCCAGGGCCATTCTGCAGTCTCTGGGGTAGGGGGGGGGGAGTATAAGTTCCAAGAACGCGCATTTCACTGGAAATGGCTCTACGTGGCACGTTGCGCGATTAAGAAGGTAAAACTTGCCGTCTTATTACTGATGTGGCCCGATTAAAGAAGGGGACCCGTTTTGAACCCCCTCGACAGCTCCCTGGTGATTGCCGAGAGCTTTTAAATGGTTTAAAAATGGCACAAATTTCCCCCAAAAACTTCCCCAGGGCCATTCTGCAGTCTCTGGGGTAGGGGGGGGGGAGTATAAGTTCCAAGAACACGCATTTCACTGGAAATGGCTCTACGTGGCACGTTTAAGAAGGAAAAAAAAAAATGGTTGCTTCGCGGGTAAAGTCATCATTATTATTAAAGTCCCTCGAAAATTCCTTGTTTGTCTGTTTCTTTGGCCCTGAAACGCGCCGCTAGGGGGAGTGGTCAATTATTTATCGTCCTTCTTGTCATCGTCTCCTTTTATGGGAGCAGGATTGGCCAAGTGGTGAGACCGCACGCCTTCCAACTATGTGTCCCGGGTTCGATTCCCGGACTCGGCGTCACAAGTGGGCTGAGTTTTCTTTTTTACTTTAGAGTTTTTATTTATTTATTTATTTATTTATTTACAGTCTCCCGAATTAGTAAAGCACCCGTGTTCAGCTAGATCGATTTGAGACTTAAATAAAGTCATTATTATTATTAAAGTCACTCGAAAATTCCTTGTTTGTTTGTTTGTTTCTCGGAAGGAGAGACATGTCTGGAATCGAACTTGTTTTAGCTTTTTTGTCTGTTTTTTTTTTCCACACAAAAAAAATGGCGAAAGTGTGCACTTCATTGCTTGTCTGTCGTGCCGGCGCGGACGCGATGTATTAGTAACCAAATTACGTACTTGATCTCGAACATTCGCGGCTAGTGACTTGGAAATAAACAAACCGTTTTCTAGAACTTTTCATCGGAGTAAACATCGATTTGTAGATAACTGCATGACACGCAGCCTCATTTCTTTTTTTAACCGGAAAACAAAAGAATTACGAGTCAAAAACAAAGATAAGAAACGGGGAAAAACAGCAACATGGCAGCCGGTGAAAACCCGCGGAAGTTGAATTGAATTCGAACCGCCCGCCGTCAATCAAGCCATTGTGGACGCGCAGGTTTCTGCGCCCCAACAATGGGGTCGCGCCATATTTGGAGAGCGGCCCCACAACCGGATGTTTACAATGGTGATGTTTACAATCGTGAATTTCCACGCTCTCTGCTCTTCGGAAGGGAAGATTTCTGCGCCAAAAGGCCTCTAGCGGCTCCAAAGCCCCTACGCGACGTCTTCCTGCGAAAGTGTCGACTTCATTGCTTGTCTTTGCAGTCGTTTTCTGTCATATCCCGGCGCGGACGTGATGTAGTTACTAAACAATTTACGTACGTCATCCAGAACATTCCCGGCTCGTGACTCGAAAATTAAAAAAAACCCTTTTCTAGAACTTCCCCTCGGAGTAAACATGATTTTGATTTGTAGATAAGTGCATGACGTACTCTCCGGCGTCAGTTGCCTCATACACTCGGTGAGAACACACTGCTCTGGCAAGCAGAGATCCTACAACGCGCACTTTGATTCGATTCACCGGTCACTTTACACGTATACACACGCGTTACTTGATTTCATTACTTCAAATGCCTCCCAGAAAAAAGAAGAGAGCCAAGGCTAGCGACCCACCCATTCCAAGTCGCACAGGAAGTGGTCGAAACGGCCGACGTCGAACCAGAGATCCACATCCCCTCTTAGATCCAGAGGCCGCCTGCAGGTAAACTCATTACTGATGTGGCCCGATTAAAGAAGGGGACCCGTTTTGAACCCCCTCCACAGCTCCCTGGTGATTGCTGAGAGCTTTTAAATCGTTTAAAAATGGCACAGATTTCCCCCAAAAACTTCCCCAGGGCCATTCTGCAGTCTCTCGGGTAGGGGGGGGGGTGGGGGTGATCACCTGTGCACGAGAGCAAAACACAGATTTGAATGACTGGTTGTCAACAAAATATTAAATGCCAGTTTCTGTAGTGATGACATGGAAGGGGGGAGGGGGAGGGGGAGGGGCGAGGGTGTGGCTCTGTTAGCCTTCTCAAACTTCAAGGGTGATCAGCATGAAATTTCTCCCCGTACTGTCAGCACTCTACAAAACAGAGATGATATCTGAAAAAGTTCCCAATACTTCGGGGACAAGGAGTCGCGGAGGCAATTGGTTCGATTGGGAGCCAAAAATAGTGCAATTTGATGGGTGCAAAAATGGTCTGATTTCAGACCCTAGCCTTCTTAATAATAATAATAAGAAATAAGCATTTGTTTAGCCCTAAAACTAGAGAAAGATATTCAAAAGCACTTTACATGGAGTTAATATATAAAAAAAATTAACTATAAAAATATCAAAACTATTCCAACAAATTACTATTGGTGACACAGTTCATTTGACGTTCAGACCGCACCTCTCTTTTCTCCAACAGCGGCCAAGAGGACCCGTCCGAAGAGGAGGACAGCGACCAGGCGTTGCAGGAACCAAGGTAACCCTCATGAATATTTATGAGTAACCCTTCAACTGCCAAGACCTCATCAGCAATTCTCCCTTCGAGCTGCCATGCATTTGCTTGAAAATTACTCGGGATAATTCGGTGTCACGTTAAGACGACACCTCCCAACTGGTAAATCTGTCCATTCTCGTCGACTGTCTGCTTGACAATGTATTGAAATAATCGTAATGATGATATCATCGCTGTGAGGAGAAAATGCCTGTTGGCCACTGCGGTTTCCCTGCGCGGTCGAACCAACTGAGAAATCCTGGACAGCGAGGCCAGGGCCATTCTGCAGTCTCTGGGGTAGGGGGGGGGAGTGATCACCTGTGCGCAAGAGCAAAACAGAGATTCGAATGACTGGTTGTCAACAAAATATCAAATAATAATTTGATTCATTCCCAATACAGCTGGCAACCACACAAATTTCTTAGTCTACAAAGTATTTAAGAGGAGATTTGCTGATGACCAGGAAAATCCTACCTGCACTCGGTTGGCTTAAAAATAAACTATTATTCCACGAAAATCCATCGAGGGAAAGAGAGAAACAGAGAGAGAACACTCGGTTTTGGTCAGAAAAAAATTCAAAAGATTTCAAAAGAAAAACAAAACAAAACAGTTCATTTGGATCCAAGCAACTATTTTGAAAGGCAGATGCATTCTTACAACCCAAAAAAGCAATTGACCAACAATGGAACAAACTCAGAAAAAAAATATCTTTGGTTCTCGAGTGCAACATCAACAAGTAATGGTAATGGGACTGAGTGGAGTCCAATTCGGTCTGTAACTGTACGAGTGATGTTTATCACCAGTACGATTACAGACCGAATTGGACTCCACTCAGTCCCCTTACCAACTAGTCATAAAAATTACAGTTTCAGAGAAAAGAACAAATAACTCGTCTGGTTTGCTATGAACAAAATCAGTACTATCTTGCAAAATAGTGTCATTGTTCAAGGGAAAACAATTCTCCCTTTTCAAAGAGAGTCCCATAGAAATTACAGTTTCAGATAAAAGAACAAATAACTTGTCTGGTTTGCTGGCGTAAACATTTGTGCCCTAGGATGAACAAAATCACTACTATCTTCCAAAATATTGTCATTGGTCAAGGGAAAACAATTCTCCCTTTTCAAAGAGAGTCCCAATTCAGAAGTCTGTACATTGTTACTATGGTGATTGAAACTAAGGTTGCGATTGGTTGATTTCAACTGCAACTTTGAATGTGATTAGTTGATTTCAAATACTACTTTGATGCGACTGGCTCGTTGAACTGTCCGGTAACGACTGATAGCAAGTGAATTGGTGGAAAATGGGAGTTTTTTTTTAACCAATCACAATCGAGGAAATTGTAATTTGATTCATTCGCAATACAACGACAGTCGTTCCCCAGTTTCTACAGATTAGATCATACCAGCATCTACACTTGACCATCAAAGTCACCCAAAATGCTTTGAGCTGGCAACCGCACAAATTTCTTAGTCTACAAAGTATTTAAGAGGAGATTTGCTGATTACCATGAAAATCCTACGTGCACTCGGTTGGCTTAAAAAAAACTATTATTCCAGCAAAATCCATCCAGGGAAAGAGAGAAAACAAGAGAGAACACTCAGTTTTGGTCAGAAAAAAATTCAAAAGATTTCAAAAGAAAAACAAAACAAAACAGTTCATTTGGATCCAAGCAACTATTTTGAAAGGCAGATGCATTCTTACAACCCAAAAAAGCAATTGACCAACAATGGAACAAACTCAGAAAAAAAATATCTTTGGTTCTCGAGTGCAACATCAACAAGTAATGGTAATGGGACTGAGCGCAGTCCAATTCGGTCTGTAACCGTACGAGTGATGTTTATCACCAGTACGATTACAGACCGAATTGGACTCCACTCAGTCCCCTTACCAACTAGTCATAAAAATTACAGTTTCAGAGAAAAGAACAAATAACTCGTCTGGTTTGCTATGAACAAAATCAGTACTATCTTGCAAAATAGTGTCATTGTTCAAGGGAAAACAATTCTCCCTTTTCAAAGAGAGTCCCATAGAAATTACAGTTTCAGATAAAAGAACAAATAACTCGTCTGGTTTGCTGGCGTAAACATTTGTGCCCTAGGATGAACAAAATCACTACTATCTTCCAAAATATTGTCATTGGTCAAGGGAAAACAATTCTCCCTTTTCGAGGGAAAGAGTCCCAATTCAGAAGTCTGTACATTGTTACCATGGTGATTGAAACTAAGGTTGTGATTGTTTGATTTCAACTGCAACTTTGAATGTGATTAGTTGATTTCAAATACTACTTTGATGCGACTGGCTCATTGAACTGTCCGGTAGCACCTGATAGCAAGTGGATTGGTGGAAAATGGGAGGGTTTTTTTTAAACCAATCACAATCGAGGAAATTGTAATTTTTATGACTGTAATAATAATTGGAATTGTTAACCAAAACAGCAGGGAATCGACTGCGCCCTAGTTTGGTTGTTCTGTTCAGAAACAGCCAAGCGCAGTGGAATTGCCTGGCCCTACACACACACACACACACACACTAAATATGATGTATTGACTCTTACGTGCAGCCCGTTCATTGATGACTCCTCCCTCGCGGAAGATTCGCCGTTGATGCACGCGGCCCTTGACAACAGAGAGCGAGAGATGGAAGACGAGGCCCTCTTGGCAGAACCGTACTTCCCTGTGGGTTTGGCCAGGACGCCTGAGGACCCATTAGAGTTCAACTTCCAACTCTTCCTCTTTGACAGCCTGACACTCTCTCACGGGCTCTTTCCCGACGACCAAGAGGGACAAGTCACCTTCGAGAACCTCGAAGAGTGTAGGCAATACTGCCAGCGCTATGCTGAGGAACGACAGCGGTGGTGCGCCCAACAGCAGGTGTCAGCCGACCGCACCGAGGAGTGGAGGAGCAGGCTGGACAAAGAGGCCATCTTTCGGCAGGCGGGAAGGCCACTGTCAGCACAGCTGTCGGCCGGAAACGAACTGCTGGATGGCCACTTGGAGGAGTTGCGCCTGGACGACTTCGGAAACGTGATGTTCCTGAGGGCTCCTTTCTGGAGCGACATTGCGCCGCAGTTCATGCACGGATTCCCTAGACGCCTGGTGCCAGACTCGCACGGTGGGATCTTGCCTGGCAACATCACAGTGGCGGCTCGCATATCAAATCAGGCAGTCCGCAGTCTGGCTACAGGTTACAAAATAATAAAAGCAATAAGCAATAATGACTGCTCAAGGTTTATCTCGTCGTCATTATTTTTTGTGAATCGGTTTGTCTAGTTTTGGCTGTATCGATCTCCATCCATGTCGTCAGGTTAAAACAATTTCAACCCAGTTTGATTCTGGTCTAATTGCTCGTGGATGACCACGACGAGGCTAGGAGAGAAAGGAAATTCATTTCAAACTTTTGACCTACAACACTCTGTCTATTCGTTACGATACCATTTACTTAACCCTTTGAAACGTAAGAGTGATGAGCATCAAATTTCTCCTTGTGAGATCAATGCTTTTCAAAACAGAGTGGTCGTGACAATGAAGGACAGGATGAAATTGCTGGATATTTGAACAATCTCTCCCTACTACTTCTGTGGGAAATGTGTGGGGGCAACAAAGGAGAATCTAAATTTTGATCTTAGGCTTAATTAAGTACTCGGGTCAGTCGGAACACTCCACTAACCTATTTGAAATCTTGTCCTGCAGGCGACATAGCGGCATTCATTTCGCGATCAATGGTGGAGGGGTTGGGGCTCACCAAGGCTGAACTAATGCTGGCCAGATTCAGCGCCATCAAATACGCCGGGAAACGCGACAAGCCAGCCCGGCTCATCGACCTGATGTTGAGGTTTGGTCTGGATTTCCTTACAATCACACCACTAGGCAGCGAACACTTAGAAGCCCTCATGTCCACCAGCGCCAGGCACTGGAGAAGTGTCGTGCGGTCCCTGCCACAACCAGGCGATGCGGAGTCGGGGAGCAGTTCAAGCGAGTCTGAATTGTCCGTCAGCTGGGATACGGCAGACGAGGTGGCAACCATGCCGGGCGCTCCCGATCAGGATACCGCTGTTAGAAGACAGGCAGAAACTCTGGTTCGCTGTTTTGTGTCCACGGTTGCCACGATAGAACGGGTGGAAGTTCAGGTGGAGACAGCAGGCCAAGCAACGCGGCCCAGCGGGAGCTCAGGATATCACCAGCGCCGCCGAAAGCAGCCCACTCCCCGACGGACCGTCGCCAGTGCTTCCCAGGACACCAGTGGCCCGAGTACCAGTGGCCCGAGTACCAGCGGCACTCAGCGGCAAGCCCCAGCAGCACAGGCAGTGGCAGCGGCAGCGGCAGACGCGCAGACAGCCGCACCTGCGAGTGCCAGGGAGGCACTCCTGGACCTCCCGCTCATTGCAGGATCGCGCATCCCCAATGAAAGCTCTCTCGATAAACTGGCTAAGTTCCTGGAGGCCAACCAGCCCTGTGACCCCGAACCGGTAAGCCAAGTTAAGCTGAAAATCCCTCCCGATTCCTCCCTTCTAATTCTTGGTTTTCAGTCAAGTGGAGGTCACGCAAGTGAAAACACAAAAATGGAAAAGTCTCTCTACTTCTAAACTTTAGTTTTTTATGACGTCATGTGAAAACCCAGACTACTTTCTGTCGATCAAAGCATCAGCTGGGTGATTAATTCGCATCCTTTCTTCCGACTTACACCACACAAATTTTAAGAGCTCGCATCATTCCACTTTCAAGGTCCAACAGTCTGATATTGTTCTCCTTCAGATCTCACAAGAGGCTGGCGAGCCAGCTAGGCAGGAAGCCGCAGTTCGCAGCTACCGGCAGACGTGCGACCAGGCAGTAGACCAGGGGGTGAATGAGGTGTGGAGGCTATCGAGGGCCGACTGCGTGTGCCTCCCACAACGTTTGGTCACTGACTCCGAAGCCAGCGACGATGACCAAGCATGCCCGTATTGCCAATGTCAAGAAGAGGGCAGAGTCCTGGACAGAGCCACAGAAAGATGCGGGAACGACAACTGCACCGTCTGTTCGCTGATAAACAGACTGGACAGGCTGACACTGGCGGCACTGGGCCTCAAGCGCAACGAACGGTTGACCGCCATGCTAAAGATCGCACCATCGATCGCCCGTTACCTGAACTCTGGCGAACTCCCAGAGGAAAGAAGGCGAGACCTCGTAAAGCCACTATGCCTACTCCTGGGCTGTAAGCAAACCAAGCTTCGATATTTGGGCAACGTTGGTTTCCTCTGTATGCTTTGCCCAAGGTTGCAACATCTGCAACTCAACAGCGGATGGGGGGAGGTGTTGTGCAATCTTTCCAAGATAGCCTCAGCCGTCGGTTACCATGGCGATCACCACAGCCAACTAGCAGCGCTCGTCTTCATAATCCAAAGGTGCGTGCGTGGCAGCGGTAACAAGTGGAGGTGGTATTTCGAGAGAGATGACAGACGGGAAGAGGACAGCATACGCGCTGAAGTCTTTGCTGGATGTTTTGAGGAGACTCCGCAGGCATCTACTAGCCAGGTACTTTTCTTTGAACCCTAAGAGTGATCAGCAGAAAAAAAGAACAGGATCGCATCACACGACTTAATTTTGCTTCACATGTTAAGGACTCCAGAGCTGCTGGGAATTGAAATTTTGACCCGAATCCAGATTTTTCTCAAAACCTCAAGCCTCTTAAAACCAATTTACATCTCACGTCACCTTTGTTTCCCAAAACTTTGTTTCGTGGCACTCGTGATCAAAATCAGTAATAATTTAGGTATTATTCCTGGAACTTTCTGGGCACCTAAGTTGCTGGATATTACTACAAACACAATAATTATTGAGGGCAACCATATAAATTTATTAGCCTTTGAATACTATTCAAGAGGAGATTTGCTGATAAGCACTGAAATCCTACGTGCACTCGATTGGCTTAAAAAAAACTATTATTCAATCAAAATCCATCGTGGGAAAGAAAGAGAGAGAGAGAACACTTAGTTTTGGACAGAAAAATTCAAAAGATTAAAAAAAAAACCCCAAAAAACCAGTTTATTTGGATCAAAGCAACTATTTTCAAAGGCAAATGCATTCTTAACCTACCAAAACAGCAATTGACCAAAAAATGAAGATTATGTGGGGGCAACAAACGAGAATCTAAACTTTGATCTTAGGGTTTAAAGAAAGCGTTAAGAGCTTGGGTCAGTCGGGACAATTCACTAACCCATTTGAAATCTTGTCTTGCAGGGGACAGCGGCCTCCTCTTCAACAGCCTGACACTCTTCCGTGGATGAATGCAGGAAATATTGCCAGCCCTTCGCGGCGGAAGACCACTGGCCCCGCAACTGTCGACCAGAAACAAACCTGGAAAGCAAGGTCATAGTTTTAATTGCTCATTCTGCACACTGTTCATTCTCTGTGGATTTATGATCTATGATAAAGTAAAAAACCGCGTATAAGAACCTGTTAGGCTAAAATTTCATTTTTAAGCACCCTTGACATAAGAACAATTTTAGGCTAAAATCCTGAAACAGGTTCTTATTTTCAAAAAAAATATATTGAATTAAGAAATTTTCTCAAAAAAAAAGAAATATATATATATAGCACAGTCTGTATGCAATACAGACTGTGTTATACATATATACTGAGTTATTGACAATTATAGTGAAGGTTACAGTACTATAGGTTTGATTGTAACAGAATCAGATTAAAATAGTATAGTATTTTGCTTAAGGTCTAAGGTCGAGCCTGGAATTTTTATGAATCAAACTTGGATTTGCAGGTGAAAGAAAAATGTTAGGCCAACAACTGCTTTTGAATTTCACTCTTACAAATGAGGTAACAAGGACTTATTTGAATACAAACGAAAGAACGTCAAAAGGTGTGTTGGATTTGACAGTGCGGTTTAGTGTTTCACAAGGTTTGAATTGTTTCCATAGTTGAGTTCCACTAGTGGTAACTTTACTTCAGAAACAGTAATTGAAATATCCAAAAACAAGAGAAATTTGCTTTTTTTTAGCACATAGTGTCTTTGTCAGGGAATTCTTCGGGAATTGCTCTCTTCGAGCTTAGAAGGAAATCTGAAATTGCAGTTGTGCAATGGTAAAAGAAGTGACAGTACTTTTCATCAGAGGTATGGTATCTCTTGAAAGTGAGTAAATATTGAAATGCTTTGAAAAGCAAGACTTTCAAGAGCTGTGGAGAGCTGTGGGTCAAATGCTCTCCCTTTGAACTGACCAAACAGATTTCAGTCTGTAATGTTAAAACTTGTAATAATAAAGGATTTTATTAGATGCATTAAAAAGTTTGAATGGCAATCTAATGTCTGGATTTTTCTTGGTGTGAGACATCTTCCCCGGGGATTCCTGAAAGCCACAAACACTGTGACTTCTAGGCCTTTTTTGCAATGAAAATCACAAAGGCTCACACATGACTTTTGTATTGGCGAGGGAAGGGATCTTGACGTTCAGAGAAAGCTCTCTGTTTGAGCTGGGAACATGTTTAGTGGAGCAAAAGTTGTGGAATTCAGTTGGAACAGAAAAGCACTACAGCTACAACAGCAACAACAATATTTATTATTGATTCTAGCAAAATAACTCATTATTGTTTGCAACTTACAATGTTTTCCTCCCGAACGCGATTAAATCCGTGGCCCCATCAAAACAAAACAAACAATGTCAAACGGGTGGCCTTGAAAAAATGGCTAGAGAAAGAACAGAAGTGGTAATTGGCTGCTGTAACCTTCAGGGCTTGGGTAGCTGCAGCAAAGTGTTGTGTTGTCTGGATACCTCTCCTGCACGTCATCAGAGGAAGCCAGAGTGGCAATTGTTCAAGGCTGCGTCTAAGAGGCAAAATCCATTGATTAACCTTTGAAAATGCAGAGTGCCAAAGGTGCTTACTCTGGGTACATCAAACTGAAGTAACTCACTCTGCCATTGTATCTTCTTTCACTCTGCACGTTAAAACAAAATGACAGCCAAGCTTATTTGAGCCTACAGGTTTCTGGTCAGCTGTTTCGTTTTCCACAGAGAACTGGGTCCAAGATTAAGAGAGCTTTTGCATGGCTGCACTTGCGGGTTTGTTTTGGCGGGCAAATTCAACTTGACATTACTGAAAATCACTCTGAACAGGTACAAGCATTTTGCCAAGTAAAAGGTAAGGTTTTCTGCTGCTAACTACAAATTTACCACTTCATTTTATCTGGTTCAAGTTTTAATAGTTTTCTACAATTTGCAGACTTGAAATCACTTTGAACTAGAAGACAAACGGTAAGAGAGATTTCACTTCATGATCTTGTGGTTACAAAACTCGTCTTAAATTTGTTTTTCTTGTGACTTTCACACCAGCTTTACTTGTGGTTGCTTTTTCTTTCGGTGAAAAAAAATCTTATGCAACAACAATCTCCATATTATTACACTGTAAATCTGTGTATGTCATGAGGAACACACGACATACACATGGCATTAAACTGTTAAAAAAAAGCCAGTAAAGTAAATAAAACAAAACCAAATTGTAAGAGTAATATTTTTTGCCACAACATGTGGTAGTGAAACAGAGAACACTAAACTTCTGCTGAACCTACATGTTGATCGACTACAAGTCTCGAAATTTGTGCATTCCCGACATAAAGGCTCTCTGCCTGAACTATTGGACAATGTTTCAATATGCTAGTAATGTACATCACTACAACACGAGACATACAGCTAAGAAAAATCTCTATAAGCCAAGCGTACGAACTAACACAGGCAAACAGTCAATCTCCTTGATGACTACAAACATTTGGAAAGACCTCCCAACTTATTTAAAAAACTTAAGTGTGTACACCTTTCCTAAGAAAATCAAATGTTATCTGCTCTCTGAACAACAAACTAAATAAACATTGATATTACTGCTGTACCAACATACTTCATGTAAATTAGTTCTTCCTTTATTTATTTCTATTTTACTTCACACTTGCTTGCCTGCTTCTCAAAACTTTAATTGCTGAGGGAGCTAACAAGAAAACCTAACTGGTTCACTTAGCTTCCTGGCTTGCCCATCATTGTTCTATATATAATTAACTATAAATTGTAAATTTACTACATTGTAATGGCAAAATGTGTACTTTGACTTTGACTAAAGCATAATAAAGATTATTATTATTATTGTTAAGGCGGTTCATAATCTAGCTGCGTCATATATTAACAGTCTCTTTACTGTTAAATCAGAATCCTCTTCCTTGGAGGGCAGTTAGCCAAAAACGCCAGTCCATTTGAGATGTGTACGATTCGACTTCAGCTACTCTTAATTGATTGTTATCGTACATAAAGATTTGTTGTTGTTGTTGTTGGAACATTGAATCAACAGCTTTGCTATTTTCGAAAACATCGGGAATGTAATCAGCTTACTAATGTTACTGATGTTGACGATTGACCTAGTTCCTGACTAGATAGCTTTGGATATTGGACTGACTTTTGACAGAAATTAAACAGCTTCATATGATTACTGAACAGGCCGTTCCATTGCCACAATAACTAACTGTTGTCAATGAGAGATGCTCAGGGTAGAATATCATATGGGACTTAGTCCCCCCCTGCAGATCAGAATATTACCCTAACCCTGACCCGACAGAGGAGGGAATATGTTCAACCACTCTCATTAGCTTCTAAACTCTGCTCGGGGCATAACGTGTCTTTTGCTAACCCTGACCAAACAGAGTAGGGAATATATTCAACCAGTCTCATTGGTTTCCAAACGCTGGTTGGGGCAGAACGTGACTTTTTCTTATTGTGAATTGACCCTTCAGGGAAGAAACGCCTTGAAAATTAACCCTGATCGAGGTAAATGCAAAGCCGTTGTTTATCGTTTTCTCGCTGATTTTCTGAATTGAACGACTTAATTCTGCTATCAAACATGCTAGTCGCTACTTCTAGGTCATTTTGAAAACATTTCAACTAACCTGTTGTGTTTGAAAGTCCAGATTATCAGTGGTAGCTTTTTGCCGACATTCGGAAGCCATCTTTGATTCGTTTGCCTGCGACTGCGCGCGCATTCTAAATGCCGGTCGTCAGCTGTCCGCGGAACATTATCACTGGCCCGCACATGGCTAATTAATAATTCTACTAGTGGATTCGTGTGTATATTCCACGAAGCGGCGAGGTGTTTTTAAATTTTATTCTTGGAATTACGTGTAAGTTTTTTGAGGAAGATAACCCGGTGTATTTTTGTACCCATGGAGGGAGGAAGGCAGTCAATGAGACAAGACAACAGTATTAAAATCAACATCTTTTCTTTAAACAACAAAGCACTCCTGTTTTACATGCGAAAAAATCAACTTTCACGTGCTAGAAATTTTTTTGATTTTCATATTTTCCATTGTGCAGCAACCAATCGGAAGCGACATGAATTCACAAACTAATTATTCCCGTCACTGTCTGTGGTTTGTTTACTTGTACCTGATTGGCCTCTTAGTTGAAAAAAAAAAAATTCCATAACAGTCCAGTCATAAATTAACACTGCCAACGAACGTGAAAAATAATTTGGGAGCTCTTTCCTCAACAGCAAAGCACTGAGTTGAAAATTTTCAAGCTAAGAAGAAACTTTCATCAAATTTCTATCAAAGAATTCATTGGCTGCAACTGATGACTGTATTTATTCACTATGCTAACCTTATCAGTGGTAACGCGAGAACTGAAAATTTGAAAGTCAACAAAACCAAAACACGCTTGGAAAATTACAGGTAAAAGCTAAATATTATTATTATTGTCCCACTTAAGATGACCGAAAGCCACCATACACAGCTTTATGAACAGTTTTGAGACTGGTACATAGCCTATATGCGTCCTTTTTACCCTTGGCTGGCTTGACTTTGATGGGCACAAGCGCTCCTATCGGCTCCGTCCACTGGCCATCCACCTCGAGGGAGTATAGTCCCGCACCCTGTGGCTTGTACCAAAGCAACGACGCTTCGCCAGCCTGCAACAGTGCATGAATTCTTGCTACCAAAACCAACGGATTCTGTAACGTGCTTCCTTCTTGTACAAGCGCCACGAAGTCTCCTTCCTTGAACTGCAAGCCACTGGCAGAATCTTCTTGGCTGCTAATGCCCTGGTCTTCCATGACTGACTCGGCCTTTTTGCGGGTGAAATCGATGGCTGCTGCTTTCTTCTGGTTGGCGGTTCTGCGGTCATAAGTCATCTGAGCCTGCTCTCTTGAGTGCCTGAGGGCAACCGCAAGTGAGTCTTTTAATGAGTCATCACACTCGCTGAAAACACAACCAACAGAGAACCGAGTTAGATTTGTATAGTTAGGTATGCTAGCTTGCCTTTTCTGATATTAACCATTTAAACCCTGACATCAATTTTGCACATTTCCTATAGAAGTAGCAGGGAGAAATTGTTAAAATATCAAGCAAATTCATCTGGTGTGATCCTGTCCTTAATTCTCACGACCACTCTGTTTTACAAAGCTTTGATATTACAAGGAGAAATTGGATGCTGATAACTTTTTCAAGTTCATGATTCACAATGAGGGAGGTTTGTGTCAAAATACACCCCACACGGTTTCATTGAGGAGGAGCTAAAGAGAGATTGTTGGTTGTGCTAGTTAGACTGTCAATTTGCAGTTACCTACCTCTGTGAATAAGCCCAAGACACAAAGGCAGCCCTCAGGACATTTACACTCACACCGCAACCAGTCAGCCTCACAAAGATGGCCCTCAGGTGTTTTGAGAAGGAACTGCTTGTGAAGGGTTGCCCTTTTGCATTCTGCAATAACAGAAGAAGGTAAGTGGCCTTGACAAAGCTTAATTTCAAAAAAATCAATGCATGCCTTTAGAAATATTATGATTAGATTTATGCAGGGCCTCACTGAAAACCACACTTTGTGGTGTGGGCTCCCTGTTAAAAGATCTTATTTATTATTATTATTATTATTATTATGTACACTTCCAGCAAATATAAAATTCTTGCATTCAAACTGGTGAGGAATGAGAATGAGAATTTTTAACATTTTTTTTTAACATTCAAAACAAAGAACACATTTGCTATTGATAAATACCATCACTGAGTTGTACACACTTCTACACACTTATGCTCTGAAAACTGAACTTAATGAATCAAAGACTCTTCGAATAAGAAATAGTAACAAAAAAAAATCTATTGTTTTTGCATTTGTTTTCTTACTTAAAGCTTGCAGTGACAAGAGACAAGAACATTTCTTGAACTCACCAAAAACAGAAAATCCGTTTGGCAGTCAGAATTACACAGGTGCTGCCTGAATTCTTTAAAGTACTGGTTAAATAGTTTGCATAATTCTGTTTCCACCTGCAGAGAGAAGGCGAGTGAGTATCAGTTTGGTACAAGTAAAAGGGCCTTTGCTACATTATTAGAGTCCAAAATCTTTTCCCATTTGTTTTTCAGAAAGAAGCAGTTGTCCTCTGTGTGGATGCCTTTAAAACAGAGTGACCTAGCTAGGTACAACTAAAAGGGCCTTTGTTGTGTTACCAAAAGAAAATATTTGATATTTGCAATCTTAGAGTGTTTTTTCTTCTGAATTTGATTTTTTTCAGAATGAAGCAGTTTTTACCAAAATTTAAGAAATTGCAAGTTGTATAGAGTTATGGTTGTTGTCATTATTGAATGGGGAGGAGAATGTGACTGACGCCTCTTACCTTGAGCTGTACCTGTTCGTGCCCACCGAACCTGCGCGTTTTGTATAATTGTATGTGAATGGTGACGGAACCATCTGTCTCTACCAAGGCGATGTTTCTGTCCCTATATTGGCTGGCAGAAAAGGGTGTTGGAAGTTGACTGGCTTCTTTGACCTCAAGCGTCCTCATTTCCAGCCCTCGACTAGGGGGGATGTGGGTGAAGAGTGAGAGCAAAAGTAGGTCTGCCGCCTCACGAGCTTTCTCCCTGGCTCCCCTGGCCACGTCAAAGCGATCTCTTTGCAGCCTGCAGGCATTCAAAACCTCGTCCCTGAAAGACATGCAAGACATGCAAGGCAGTCAGTCAGTCAGTCAGTCAGTCAATAAAAACTAAACTAGAAAGGGATAACCTGTTTGATGTGCTTTTGACTTGTTAATTGAATCATGAAGAGTTGTTATTATTATGAGTTGGTGAAAAGCCCCTTGTGAGCAGAAATAGTTTGAAATAAGAGTTGTTTCTTTGAGAGGCTGGCATTTGCCGAGACAAAGGCCGAGCGAGACGGCAAACTGTTGAGCAGAGGGGTCAGGTGCCGCAGTTTTCCTGCGCGCGCCGCAAGTCAAGGTGGGAGCAAGCGTCTTGGCGGGAACAGGGTTTGAAAAGAGGTTAATAGAAATAAACATGCCAAGATCTTGAATCAAGTAAATAATGAACAGGCTTTGGTGAACACTCTAGCAGCTAGGAATGAAACACGAGTAGAGATGATTACAGGAGTATTGCTATTCTCTAATGATAATAATAATAATAATGATGATGATAATAATCACAATGATGATTGAAAATATATTGCCTGTGAAACAAACCACTAAAGGTTAGAAGATGGTTTTAGGCTTGAGCAAAAGTAATCCCTTGGCTTAAACAAAAACTTGATATAAGCAGGCCACAATTGGGTCAGTCAGAGTCTGATAAACATGTCTGGTTGACTTGTTCTAATTTCTGACTATCGGTTTGAAGGCAATTAACAATAATTGATTTTCAGAGAGAAAAGACTTGATTTTTAGCAGAGTGTAGTAATAATAATGACAATAATAATAATAATAATCACAATGATGACTGCAAATATATTGCCTGTGAAACAAACCACTAAAGGTTAGAAGATGGTTTTAGGCTTGGGCAAAAACAATCCCTTGGCTCAAACAAAGACTTGATAGAAGCAGGCCAATTGCGTCAGTCAGAGGATGCTCTGTGGTTGACTTGTTCTAATTTCTGACTGTGGGTTTCAAGGCAATTATGCCAGACAGAACTACAACGAGTGAAATGTGGATGTGCATCTGAACATTAGATGAAAAAATGTGGTTGTTTGCCAAGTTTCTTAGCCATTTTGGAAACTATGTGTTCTCAATGATTACAGCTAAGTCATTAATTAAGAGTTTCACTCCACATGGACGCCATGCATGCAGATTTGCATGTGTTTCTGGCAAAACAGACAGCTTAGACTGATCCGGTAAGAAAACAATCATTGATTTCCAGAGAGAAAACACTTGGTTTTTAGCAGAGTGTAATAATGACAATAATAATAATAATAATAATAATAATAATAATAATAATAATTATGATGATGATGATGATGATGTGAAGATGGTTGGGGCTGAGTGCAAAAGCAGATGTGTAACTGACAAGTGTGATAGGAAAACAGCAGTCAAGATGGTAACTTGTTTGAAGAACTACAAAGGAGAGTTGTTTCTTTGAGAGGCTGGCATTTGCCGAGACAAAGGCCGAGCGAGACGGCAAACTGTTGAGCAGAGGGGTCAGGTGCCGCAGTTTTCCTGCGCGCGCCGCAAGTCAAGGTGGGAGCAAGCGTCTTGGCGGGAACAGGGTTTGAAAAGAGGTTAATAGAAATAAACATGCCAAGATCTTGAATCAAGTAAATAATGAACAGGCTTTGGTGAACACTCTAGCAGCTAGGAATGAAACACGAGTAGAGATGATTACAGGAGTATTGCTATTCTCTAATGATAATAATAATAATAATGATGATGATAATAATCACAATGATGATTGAAAATATATTGCCTCTGAAACAAACCACTAAAGGTTAGAAGATGGTTTTAGGCTTGAGCAAAAGTAATCCCTTGGCTTAAACAAAAACTTGATATAAGCAGGCCACAATTGGGTCAGTCAGAGTCTGATAAACATGTCTGGTTGACTTGTTCTAATTTCTGACTATCGGTTTGAAGGCAATTAACAATAATTGATTTTCAGAGAGAAAACACTTGATTTTTAGCAGAGTGTAGTAATAATAATGACAATAATAATAATAATAATCACAATGATGATTGAAAATATATTGCCTCTGAAACAAACCACTAAAGGTTAGAAGATGGTTTTAGGCTTGAGCAAAAGTAATCCCTTGGCTTAAACAAAAACTTGATATAAGCAGGCCACAATTGGGTCAGTCAGAGTCTGATAAACATGTCTGGTTGACTTGTTCTAATTTCTGACTATCGGTTTGAAGGCAATTAACAATAATTGATTTCCAGAGAGAAAACACTTGATTTTTAGCAGAGTGTAATAATAATGACAATAATAATAATAATAATAATCACAATGATGACTGCAAATATATTGCCTGTGAAACAAACCACTAAAGGTTAGAAGATGGTTTTAGGCTTGGGCAAAAACAATCCCTTGGCTCAAACAAAGACTTGATAGAAGCAGGCCAATTGCGTCAGTCAGAGGATGCTCTGCGGTTGACTTGTTCTAATTTCTGACTGTGGGTTTCAAGGCAATTATGCCAGACAGAACTACAACGAGTGAAATGTGGATGTGCATCTGAACATTAGATGAAAAAATGTGGTTGTTTGCCAAGTTTCTTAGCCATTTTGGAAATTATGTGTTCTCAATGATTAAAGCTAAGTCGTTAATTAAGAGTTTCACTCCACATGGACGCCATGCATGCAGATTTGCATGTGTTTCTGGCAAAACAGACAGCTTAGACTGATCCGGTAAGAAAACAATCATTGATTTCCAGAGAGAAAACACTTGGTTTTTAGCAGAGTGTAATAATGACAATAATAATAATAATAATAATAATAATTATGATGATGATGATGATGTGAAGATGCTTGGGGCTGAGTGCAAAAGCAGATGTGTAACTGACAAGTGTGATAGGAAAACAGCAGTCAAGATGGTAACTTGTTTGAAGAACTACAAAGGAGAGTTGTTTCTTTGAGAGGCTGGCGTTTGCCGAGACAAAGGCCGAGCGAGACGGCAAACTGTTGAGCAGAGAGGTGAGGTGCCGCAGTTTTCCTGCGCGCGCCGCAAGTCAAGGTGGGAGCAAGCGTCTTGGTGGGAACAGGCTTTGAAAAGAGGTTAATAGAAACAAACATGGCAAGATCTTGAATCAAGTAAATAATGAACAGGCTTTGGTGAACACGAGCAGAGATGATTACAGGAGTATTGCTGTTCTCATCATCATCATCATAATAATAATAATCATGATAGTAGTAGTAATCAAGATGATGATCGCAAATATATTGCCTGTGAAACAAACAACTAAACAGTGATGATCAGATGGTTTTAGGCCTGGGCAAAAACAAAGACTTGATATAAGCGGGCCAATTGCGTCAGTCAGAGGATGCTCTCTGGTTGACTTGTTCTAATTTCTCACTGTCAGGGTGTCAAGTGACAAATGACACTTGGAAAATAGGAAAATAGGAATGACAGTGGCCAAAAAATAGGAACTAAACAGGAATTCTCACCCCAAAATAGGAAAAAAAAATAGGAGGATTTCTTTGAGTTCTATCCTCTTAACACTCCCAACAGCAACTCTGTTTCACAACCCAAGGCTTAAATATTTAACAGGCACCATGGCATACAACCACAATTCATTGCCGTATAAAATAAAACGAGTGTTACCACCTGTGTTACCGAGCACAACTCATCCTTAGTACAACAATTAGCAGATTCCAAATTTCATTAGATACTTCACAAGATGATGATTTATTAGTCCTTTAAAACTGTGAGGATGATAAGCAACAATAATTTTTTTGACAAACTGAAACAATATCAAAGTTCACTGTCACCAAATGTATGTCTTCCTTACAATAAAAGCCGTCCATGGCTTTTGAACATCAATAATCAAAAGCACTGAGAAAGTCTGGGCACGAGTTTCAGAAGAAATCACTCTCAAGGCTTCAAACTGGTCTTTTTTTGACATGAAGTTTCAGTTTTTTGTAGAATTTATTTTATTTGACTGGCAATTTTATTTCAAATCTTTCAAAATGTTTCTGTGTACCTAGTAAGACCCCCAAAAAATAGGAAAAACTAGGAATTTCATGAAAAAATAGGAGGCAGGCCATAAAAATATAGGAAAAAATAGGAACTTGACACCCTGCGACTGTGGGTTTCAAGGCAATTATGCCAGACAGAACTACAACGAGTGAAATGTGGATGTGCATCTGAACATTAGATGAAAAAATGTGGTTGTTTGCCAAGTTTCTTAGCCATTTTGGAAATTATGTGTTCTCAATGATTACAGCTAAGTCATTAATTAAGAGTTTCACTCCACGTGGACGCCATGCATGCAGATTTGAATGTGTTTCTGGCAAAACAGACAGCTTGCACCCATCCAATAAAAAGGAATAATTGATTTTCAGAGAGAAAAGACTTGATTTTTAGCAGAGTGTAGTAATAATAATGACAATAATAATAATAATAATAATAATAATAATAATAATAATAATAATTATGATGATGATGATGATGATGTGAAGATGCTTGGGGCTGAGTGCAAAAGCAGATGTGTAACTGACAAGTGTGATAGGAAAACAGCAGTCAAGATGGTAACTTGTTTGAAGAACTACAAAGGAGAGGGGTTTCTTTGAGAGGCTGGCGTTTGCCGAGGCAAAGGCCGGCCGAGACGGCAAACTGTTGGGCAGAGGGGTCAGGTGCCGCAGTTTTCCTGCGCGCGCCACGAGTCAAGGTGGGAGTAAGCGTCTTGGCGGGAACAGGCTTTGAAGGAAGGGGTCAGTACAGACAAACAGGACAGGAGGAAATAATCAACACTCTAGCAGCCGGAAGGAAACAGGGGGCCGAGAACAATGAACAATGAACAATCCCTTGGCTTAAACAAAGACTTGATACATGCAGATTTGAATGTGTTTCTGGCAAAACAGACAGCTTAGACTGATCCGGTAAGAAAACAATCATTGATTTCCAGAGAGAAAACACTTGGTTTTTAAGCCTGGAGTGTACTGGTGATCATGACAATAATAGTAATAAAGATCACGATATGATTTGAAGATGTTTTGGCCCGAGTGCAAAAGCAGATGTGTATAGTACAAACTGTGTCACAGTAAAACAGCACCACACGCTACGGTAAACACCCGCGCACGAGAACCTAGAATTTATTTTAGGGTTCGGGCTGAAATATGGGTTCTCACATTTTGGGGTAGTTTTTCCCAACTCGGGCCGATTAGGTTCTTAGTAGGTTCTAATTTGTAGGAGTCGTCGTAGCGATACCATTCAGAGTTAACTACCGTGTTTGCTACTACGTCACGACGGTTGAACGTTTGTATTTTAAACGGCAAAAATGTCGGGCCTGATTTTTTAAACCGTCCTAAATCCAGTATCGTGGGCTACCACATTTACGGTTGTATTCGATGACGACGTAAATTGTTCACAGCAATATAAAGACATAAATAAAAACAGCCAAAATAAATGACAACCCAATTTGGGCAATTAAAATTGCACCAATTTGAAACAAATCTTAATTTTCATGGTGTTTGTCAGAAATTTCACACTTTCTATCCATTAAAATCCAGTATTTTGGCTACAAAGTAAGAGTGTTGTTTTTTTTTTTTTTTGTACTTAAGAACCTATTGTTCTTTGCCAGCCTAAATGGGTTCTCGATTTCATCCCGTGGGTTCTTAAATCGCCGGGTTCTCGCGCGCGCGCGCGGGTGTTCGCCGTAACCGGTTTTTGAGAATTACGGACGAGACGGGGCGACACCGACGAGTCAAAGGAAGGAGACGGGTCTCACCAGTTCAGCCAGCGATGGGCGGCCCTGAGTTCCTCCGCGGTCTTGGGTCGGGCCACCTCCCCCTCGCGTTGCAGCTGAGTGGCCAGTCGTCTGAGCTGGCCGATGATGGGAACCCCCGCGTAATTCGGTCCGTGCTGGCGATGGATGTACTTCAGGGCGTAGAGCAGCGAGTTCACGTGGTTGGCCAGAGTGGCCGGCGTCAGGTGGCGCTCTTCCCTCAGGAAATCCAAGTAGTCTTCCAACAGATCCTGGCGCAGCAAGACCTCCGGCGTCGCCTTCAGTCGCAACTGACCCACCACGAAGCCCAGGTAACCTGGAAAAAAAAATTCGACGCCATCACGACCACGAACGTCCGACGGTCCACCGGTCGGTCGTTCCACGGAAAGACCCACACCTCAAAACATCGCTTCTAGCATGTTTCTTCTGGGAGGTTCAATCGATCAATCGAAACCTGATTTGATAGAGCAGGTTGGGATTACAAAAATCACTAATAAAGTCACAGTCGCCTGGGCGGACCTGCCACGAGACTGCCACGAGATGTGTAAAATGGTTACAAACTAACAAAAAACAATCGTGATTGCAATCGCTCCAAAGCTTAGTTACAAGAAAGCTGCCATAGGTATAACTTAAGATAAATAATTAAACAAATAACAGCTAATGACGATCATCATAGACTTAAATGGGGAACTCGATGAATCCTAATATCAATGGCAAATAAAGTCATCATTCTTGTTTGAGATTACAATGGCTTCCTCGTCGAAAGAAAAATTAAGAGTATCTTTTGAGTGCTTCCTAATTATTGCTTTAAACCCTTCTTTGCTAACATTGCAGGGTTTAGCTTTTTCATTTATAAAGTTCCAGATATTTGGGCCTCTACGTCGAAGGGAACTTCGGCCGAGTTCAGACTGCACCCTAATGATATTAAATTGATTACAAAATCTTTGCGATCTGGATGATGATGACGATGATGAAAACGTTTCTAAAATTTGGCTGGGAGCAGTCCCTGCAAAAATTTGATGCATCTCAAGTGACATACGCCTTTTTTCGTATAAATAACTAATAGGGAGCCAGTTACGCTGAAGCAAACACGGGCTGCTCTCTTGTGAAGAGGGAAGACGATCGATCGTACGACATGCACGAGCACGAATGGGATCTAAACCATCGAGTAATGATTGGGATTGGGAACAATTTCCCCACACAGATATTCCAGGAGTCGTGCTCGGTATGATTGTTTTAAAATAGATTTCTTCCAAAGTTGACTTGGCTAAGTATGAGGTTCTCCTCGGCCCACCCATTTTTTTTGGAAAAAGAAGCTCTGACAGTGTCTACTTGGCAGTGCCACGAGAGTTTATCATCGACTGTAACACCCAGACAGCTCGTAGAGTCGACAAGCTCCACGGAGCCAGAGCCAAATTGCAAGGGGCCAATAAAACTGCTGCTTTGCCAGAATCATAGCTTCAGTTTTGAAAGCTACGTGTAAACACCCTTAGAGACAGATCAGGTAAACTTCCTGGGCCCGGTTGTTGGAAAGCCGATTCACCTAATAATCCAGGATTAGCGCCTAAACTTCGGTTGCAGTTCTTTTTACTTTTGGATGAAAGTCGTTTCCACTGCTTTTTGTTTTTCAGGATTGCCTTTCGCTAATCTCAAATTTTGCAGAATATCAGCATCGAACAACGTTTGGGGATAGAGAAATAACCTCCTCGATTCACTTTTAATCTTGGATTAGCCTCAATCGGCTTTGGAACAACCGGGCCCCGGAGTTTAAGCGAGTCGCGAGTCTCCTCACAACTCGTACACAAACAGTATAAATGAAAGCTTGGCTGCGTATCGTACCTACGTTTCCCCCCGCAAGAACACTGTCTTCTGCCGGTCTTTTGGGCCACGAAAACCCCTTCTCTCCTTTCCTTCCATCGATCTAACCCTTCTGCGAACTTGCTGGGCCATTTGGCGAGAAAGAAACGGAAATCGAGGCTCCCCAAGGCGCTCGTAACCGCATGGACGTGGCGAAGGAAACCCGCCATCTTGAAAACTTTGAAATACGCGGTGGGGACTGGGCAGCAGTCAATTCAGAAAAGAAAATGGACTCTCGGCATGCACTAGAATTTAAGGCCAGGCCAAGCTTTTCAGGGCTGGCAGTCGAGGACAAAATCCCACCAAACCGGCGCTAGGGATAAATCGATGACAGTCGACCCCATCGTTGCAAATTAAAGGCGAGAATTCGAAAAAAAACAAACAAACAAACAAAGACAGACAATGAGAGAGAGAGAGCGCGCGAACCCCCCTCCCTCTCTTCCCAATTCCCATCTATCATTAAACCACATCAGTGAAAGACAAAAAACAAAAACAAAAAAACACTTACACAGGATCCTCTCTTCCGCCTTGGAGATGGTGGAATCGCAAACTCGAGGCGTACTGCGCTGGAGAGAGTGCGGTTTGGTGAAGAAACAGCGTGCGTCGGCCAACAAGCGGCGCAGTGAAGACCCCAGTTCGTCCATCTTCAGGGCGTAAGGCTTGCGCGGCCCTCCCTTGAGGCGATCGGATTCCGAAGGGCTCAGTTCCAAGCGAGCTCGTTTGACGGCAGAGGGTCCTTCCTCCTCCTCCTCCTGGCCCGAAGAACTTTCTACCGGTATGGCGGTGAGATCGGGCTGCGTGCTCGTGGCCGTCCAAGAATCGTCGCCGCCGTAATGGGTTTCCAGGCAAGAATCTACCGCGGAGATGTCGACGACGTCCGCCGTGGACTGATCGGCGAAGTCTTCTTCTGGCGCGGAGGAAATCACGATGCACTGCTGCTGGACAGACTCCGGTTCTCTTTCTTCTTCGTCCGTGGAGGAAAGCACCGCAATGGACGACGGCGGCTGCTCGCAGTCTTCTTCAAGATGTCGGCCGCGATCGGATTCGCCGCTCTCTTCCGCGCACAGTCGCGGCGGCGAAAGCTGACTCGAACAGAGCACCAAGCAACCCACTCCCTCTTCCGCCTCCAAGTCGCTGGAGGACGTGGCGTCGTATTGCACGATGGTGACAGGAGGGCTGACCTGGCAAGCCATTTGACAGCAGAGAGTTTGCTTGGCTTTTTCGAGGAGGCACGCAGCTAGTGACAAGTCGATCTGACATGTGCAAAGGATCGGGAGAGAGTGCCAGAAACTCGCAGCGACGCGCACAGTCCCATCCCAGGCGCGCGCCGCGATTGGTCCCCCCTCTAATTGCAATTCCCAGGCGCCCAATCAACGTTCAACACCCGCGGAGGCGATATCTTTACCGTTGAAAAAAAATTTTGTGTGTGTGTGTGTGTGTGTGTGTGTGTGTTCGAACGCGGCTCTGTTACCCGACGTCAATTGGGGTGACCTCCGTCGTTCTTTGGAGAACGCATTTGGCTGGAAATCGCTTCCGCCATCGAAAAACAGGAGATCGTTTGGCGCTGCTCGGCTTGCCGTGCGAATTCTCACGGGTATTGAAAGCCGAGAATTGGCCTTTGAAGGCCGCCCGAACCGAAACGTGTCAACTTTTAAATTTTTTTCACGCATCATTCATCCGGTTTCCGTTGTCAGGATTGCGTCCAACGAGCGAAGAAGGGGAATGGATGGTTCTTTATGGAAATAATCCGTGGGCAGTATAAACATTAGAAATCGCCCGACCGTCCCCTAGACAAAATGCAAAAACCGACTGCCACTAATCTGACTAAATGAAATCCATTTTTCACGCACCGGTGCCGCCTGCGCTCGATATTCGGCAACAAGACCATTCAAAGTCTGGTGTGTAGACCATTGGGGCTTTCTGAATTTGAAAGGGAGTGCTCGAGTACTTGCAATCGAGTCGTGTAAGCGAGCAAGCGGTTAGCCTCGGCATGGTGGCTCGGAAAAGCTTAAAAAGGCGAGCCACACCGTTCACCCATGCCAATTCACAGGTGTTGAAAATTGAGTTTTTGTCTTTGAAAAGCGGCTCCCTGTTGAAAAATGGCGTCAAGTTAACACATCAGCGCTCAGGGTGCCAATGAACGAACGAATGCACGGATGGTTCTTTATCGAAACACGGTAAAAAAAATCCGTCGGCAGTAGAAAAATTAGAAATGGTCTTTTCCAAGCTTCTGCGCTGCGGCCGATGACGTTTCACCGACATCACCCATGCGGATTCACAGGTGTTGAAAATTTAGTTTTTGTCTTTGAAAAGCGGTTCCCTGTTGAAAAATCGCGTCAAGTCAACACGTCACCGTGTTTAAATAAATGAAGTATGT
>CAOKRL010000009.1:0-12500 GCA_948470475.1 Galaxea fascicularis
TAGCTATAACGAATCAGATACGTGAGTAAAACTGTTTACATGAATTGAATAATTTAGGAAAAGAAGATGTATTTACCGTGTTTACTGAGTTGTGTTAAGATAAGAAGGGGAGAGTCAACATGTTTAAAGGTCCTGTAATTTCATATGCATTTAGTATTCATATTGTTTTTTTTTTTTGCGTGCAGAGTGTGTGGTTAGACTTTTTTAGAAAATCACTTTCTTCATTTTGTTCAGTGATTATCTTTTTTAATTGCTTTTTCTTAAAGTTTTTTCGTACCTAATTTCATAAACTTAACATTCCCTCATTGAATAAGTTATTTCATAGAAACATTAGGGCTTCAAGGTTACAACAAATGGACGAAGAGGAGGCTTGGCCTTGCGGTTTTTTTAATCATCGCAATTTATGACTCGTAAAAAAGTCTTGAGGAAAAGGTAGAACAGGTAATGCAAAGTATTTACAATGTTGTTGAAACCGTTATTTGACATCAACGCGGGTTGTTGTTTGCACAGATGTTTAAAGAAGTCATCGCAGTCAAGTTTTCGCCTAAGTAAATGTAAGCTGTATGTACTAACTGTGTACATGAAGGAAGAGCTGCGATTTAAATGTTTGTCTGTCGGGATGAGCGGACCAACGGAAATTCAACAAGAACCAATCCAAGGCGACCATTTGTTTGTGTTTCCACCAGGTAAGTCAGTTTTAATCTGTTTGCTTTTTGTTTTGTATCTCCAATACTCTGATCGTTGATGTGTTTGGTCAAAGAAGTCGTGATATTATTGGTCGACTGTTAGTTAAGCCTAGTTGTCATTGGCTGTGACGTGAAGACTGTAAACAGTGATTGCCGGAGTCAATTAGTCGGTATAATTTGTTTAAGTTTGTCAAGTCGTTGCTTTAATTTTTTGTTGTAGCCGCGATTCAGTCCCACATAGATGACCAGAGTATTTGGGGCCGACCATTTAACTCTTGAGGTGGGGATTTCTGGTCAGCATGGTCTTTTTTAGCAACCTGGTGGGCAGGATATTTTTTCCCTCCTAAATGCTCTGCAGGATATTTTTTTTCTCTCCTCATTTCTCTGCAGGATTTTTTTTTCCTCAGAAAAGTGTCGTGTTTACATTCACAGAATGTATTTATATTTACATTGTGGTTATTGCAGTAATAAGTCTAATATGGAGCTGCAAAGCCTTAAAATGTCGTAAGCTATACAAAATCATTTTTGTATAGCTACATGTTTTCGGAATGTCATTCTTTAGAATCATTTAATATTACCTAATAACAATATTGTCATGTTATAAAGTGATGCTCCAGAGGTAGATTTGAAAATGTTTAGCTTTTTAATTAAAAAAAAAAACAGCTAAATATAGCAAAAAGCAGTTCAGAAATTTTCCTAGCATGGTAATTACTGCTAGAATCATTGGTTACAATTTAAAAGTGGACTGAAATCTCCAAGACAAATGTGTTATATATTGTCTTATATTATATAAGACATTGCAAAAACCTTATATTTCAATAGAAAGTAATTACATGAAAATGCTTCAGTTGAAAAGAAATTTACCTCCATTACTGCTTGTGATAAGCTAACGAGTTTGGATACAGTGCGAGCCAGCAAGCCAGAAATCCCTGATCCCAATAACCGCAAGCTACCTAAGGAACTGTAGGCTAACTGTGGTGCTAACTAGGCTAGCCAATGTGTAATGTAAGCTAACCGTAATGGCTTGCATGACTCCTATGACTTGGAGCCATGTGAACCGAGCAAGCAAGAAATCCCTTATCCCATTATAAGGGCAAACCGCAAGCTACCAGTAAGCTCACTGTAGGCCAACCGGTGTGACGTTTAGGCTAACTAGAGTGTTATTTAGGCCAATCAATGTGTTATTTTAATAGGCCGATAACCAGAGTGGCTCGCTGGCTTGCAGATTATCCGGAATGGTTGCAGTTTTGCTGGGATTTTGTAAAGCCCCCCAGGAATGAGGAAATAGCTTTGCAACATTTTTTTTCTTGCTTGCAGCAGTGCAGGAATTTTTTTCTATTTCATTTGTGCTGCATGCAATTTTTTTCTTCCAACAAGCGCTTGCAAGAATTTTTTTTTTCAAAATCACCCACCCCCACTCTAGAGTTAAATGGTCGGCCCCCTATATCACCTGCTGACGTTACGCATATCACTTGACTCTGATGATGACGTCTGCTCAGATTGTGGAAACGTCAGTCAATGTCACCTTAAACAGTCCTTCTCAGCACTACACTCACGCGGATGATCGTGCTCCACTTAGTTACGACTATAACTTTATTGCCTCCGAGGTGAAACGCCCATATAATAAATTCATGATCTACTTTAACTTTGAAAATATCGTTTTGTCGTCAACAGGAATAAGAACTTTATCTTTCACTCTTCTGCGTCCAAATGACAACGTAATCAAACACGTGGATCTTGGTTCTGTTCTTCATATCTCTGGCAAGTAATTCAAGGTTTCTTTGGCAGCTTTCAATTGTTTGAAGTAGCCGTATGGTTAACCCCGCCCAGGAAAGCGACTTTGCCTTTTAAGTTTGTTTTAACTCTTGTCTTTTCCTGAAACTCTAAAACTTCTGTTATTTTGTTTTCAGCATCGTATAAGTACTGCTGCCAGGGCATGTATTGTCCTGATTGCCCAATTTCACTGGAGTTCCACGCTTTTGGCAAATCGTACCTTGTAAATTCATCTGTCAATTTAAAGTGCTCTGAGCACGTGTTCCAGGTGGCTATTGAGGTCAGCACACAGCCAGGAATCAGTCCCATGGAGGTATTTAAAAGTAACATTCAGCTAGAACTGCCGATTCACTTTTCATCGTGCACGAATACTTCCAATCTCCATAAGACGTCTTTTCTCAACTGCAATATTCTGTTCATATTCCACAAATCGGTGACAAATGTTTGTTCCATGTTTTCCTAAATAGATAACTTACACATTCACAAACGATGAAACTGCAAAGAAAGGAAGAAGAAAAGTTGTGGATGTCAACGTTAAAGGTGAGTCACTTTCACATTTGGGTTTTGACATCAGGTGGAACTTTTGAGGGATAGTTTTTTTCTAAGACAAGCTATTTCTCGTCTTAGCTGGATGAATATTTACTCGACAAATGCGAGGGAAACCATGTGAAAAATTGTAGGGTTTATCTTACCAGGTCTTGTAGCCCGTCCTAAGGATAGTAAATTGATTCATATCATGCTGTCCTTCAAAATGCACGCATAACGTAAGCTACTAAAGTCACGGCTTGAAAAGTTAGGGTTCATTTCCTAAGTAATCTGAAATTCTTTTTTTAGTGGCCTCAGTTACACAGTTTACCTTTCCAGGAGGACATACTGATTGGACAGTCAAAGGATGGAAGATTTCAGGTAAAAATATAACACTCTCTACCTACTCTCCTGACGTATCTGGCACTTCTTCACTTACGTTGTATAAAGCTTAACGAACTTCTTTTAATCTATTATTGGTCGATATTGTCATTTTGTTATATTGTCTATATTCAGTTGGACTTTCCTATGTATTGTGATGAAACCTGATTCTAAATTAAATACGCCCCGTGGTTTCTTTCAGGTATCGCTGTTATTCATTTTGTTTTTCTCGTACTTGTAACCTGTTTCTGCTATGTATCTCAGTTTTGCATAAAATGGCAAACTTTAATAAGTTGAAATTGAAACGTAATTTATCGCATTTATTTATTCGTTCATTTATCCGATTCTATTTCAGAGGGAATTGGTTTAGTCAATCACCCCCTTAATAGCCGGCTCAAGAGTCCGTTGTTGTCATGGAAACCATTTTACAAGGATGTGGGTTTATGCCTACACTTCAAGTTCCAGCTTCCTACCAAGTTTCTTTCTTCTCTAAAAGTATATGTTGAGACAAGTCAAGAACAGGTTTTAATTTGGAAGTTACGAGGCTATCAGGGGAAGAGTTGGAACGACGCAAGAGTAACTTGGAAGCCACAAGAAAATAGCCAAGTAAATAGCCTTTACCACTTATAAGTATATTATACACCGATTACTTAATTTCAATCTAACCTTTTGTCATGATATATTCAGAGGGCGAACCATAATCGTTGGATACTGCATTCAAATATGACGATCTACACCGAAAGTGTGCTTTCTCCATGTTGTTAAAAAGTCCTCAGACAATTATTATTCCCCCTTGCTCTCACTGATATTATAGCTTATCCGAGTACAATGTGCAGTGGAACTCTGTCATACGGCCTGCTCGTTATTATGGCCACTTTTTTCATTCCGGAAAAACGACAATAAACTTCTCACCAGAAAACAACGTTAATGTGGCCACCGGCCACCTTGCGAAATCACAAATTGCAGTGTTTGTCAGTTCTTCAGTTCGGCCACGCAAACCATGTGCATTCTGGGGGAAGAAAGATGACAAATCTTGATAAACAATATCTATGCTAGAGGATAGTATGTATCAGTAACGATTTGTTCTTGTTTGTAATGTTCATTTTGCCTGTAATTGGGAGACCAGCCATGAAATTTCAGTCTACCCAGTTAATACGAGGAAATCCTCGTGGGCCGTTCATGATATCCTATCATCTCGTATGACTACATTACATTGAGTGATATTTAACGGCTTATCTTCCTGCTTGTCTTTCACTGAACAACAGATCATAATTGAAGGTATTGGTGAACAGAACGGAACCACCAGCATACTGATTGACAACATCACGATCACGACTGAGGCATGCGCACTCTCACCTTCCCATGCAGCACCAGGTAAATCACTTCACCAGGAGCCTGTGTAGTGACGCAACAATTTAACGTTGTTTTCCAGTCTACAGAGATCATTGCTGTTTTGATCCCTACATTATGGCTGAACGAGGATAAAAAACAATTCAACACGAAACCATGGAATACCTCCTTCGCCTTATAGTGCATATGAAGTAAAAAATATGTTTGCTTATTCGAAATGCCTTTAAAAGTGAGTAAGAATGGCACTTTCTCTTTTGAAAGATCTTTCATTCCAGATTTATTCAATTTTTGCTTACAAAATCAAGCATATCTCTGGATATATTTGAGTGATGCCATTCAAACTTAGCACCAGTAATGTACGTCAAGTAAGACAGACAATGATACCCACTGTACTGTTACCATAGCAACACTTCCGCTTCCCGGTCTATTTCACGCAGGATTCACCTTCCAAGTTTTTGTGTTAATGAGGAGACGTAATATGGTAATATGGACATAACATGTGTTTCAAGTAGGACCATCTGTCACTCCTCATCTGTTCAAAAATGGTGATATTTGGTTCTTGACAAACAAGGCCTGGAGCCTAGAGCGTTGCCATGGGAACGTCACAGTGGGTATTATTTTGTATCTTAACCGACGTACATTACTCGGTGCCAATTTTGAATCAGTTTTCTCAAATATTTCCAGAGATTTTCTTGATTTTGTGATTCATATTCTTACTTTAACCATTTGCGATGTTCAAAACAGAAAGTGCCATTCGTACTCAGTTTTAAAGGCCTTCAAATAAGCTAACATAATGTTTTACTTCATATGCACTGGTTTTGTTATTTGATCTATAGATCGAACAGCTGTTATCATGTGATGATATATTAGCAAATGGTACTGAACGTTTTTCAGATAAGTTTGTGTTGGCAGTCGTATGGAACATTAAAAAATAACGTAGGACAAGACGCATTCGCTTGCCAAATGTTTGTTCCCAGACTGACGACACTGACTTAAGGAGGCTCGAAAGGGTTTTTCGTTGGTGTAGTGTTTACGAAACGATGAAAGATTGCAAAGAAGGATATTTAATGGTGTAGGCAAACTATATGTCTCCTTGGAACTCTGTTGTTGGGCTATATTTTAAGGTCACTTGTGACGTCATATCAGTTACCGTGGCAACGCCCCAGGTCCATAAAATTTCCTCTAAATATCAGTTTTTGTAAATTATCTGAAAAACTAATTCGGTGACCTACCGTTTTTACTTCTTTGTTGGAAAGCTCCCTAAATTCTTTAACTTTTCAGGCAGTATGAAAAAAAATTATGTAGTAGAATTTAATTCATTAAAAAAAAACGCGTTTTATGGCCTACAGAAAATTCTACTAGATAACTTTCCTCGAAACTGTTACATTTGAAATGCCATCGTGAATGGTACGTGCATGCAAAAAATCAAGATAGGTCTCCGAGCAAAATTTCGAGCAAAAAACAAATGTTTTCCGCAAATTTTATTTTCGGTTTTCGCGATTTCACGCAGTATTTAACTTCCGGTGTGCTTGATTTTGATTTATTCAGCTGACGCGTGCATAATTAGTTAAGGTGTGTGTAGATTGCGCGCGCGCGTGCAGCTAAAAACCAAGTCGAAACGTTATTAGAAGTAAAAACCGAGTCAAAGTAAAGGAAAATAACATTTGGTACGTACGTTGATTTATCGTATTTCTTTCGTTTCAGATTTTGTTTGTAAGCCCACTGAGTTTCAGTGTCGTAATGGAGAATGCACAAGCTTAACCCACCGTTGTGATAGTGATGTCGACTGTCTAGATGGCTCAGATGAAGAGGGCTGCACTTGTTTAACCGTTGAGTTTCCATGCTCATCAGGTGATTGTATTCCATCTAGGAAGTTATGTGATGGAAAAGACGACTGCCCAGATGGAAAGGATGAACTGAAATGTGGTGAGTTCATTACGCCAGGTTACCGGGTTGTTAATTGTAAATTGTTTGAATCCAGGAGTCATAACATAACTAAGTGAAGTACGATCGTCCGGCTGAATGTAGTCCTGAAAAGGACTGTTTAAGATGACATTTCGACAACCTGAGCGGAGTCAAGTGATTTGGCTAATCTCAGTACATGGTAGAGTATCTGTTTCATTTTACAGCATTCTCAATCTATGCATCTCACTCACTTTAGTAGCACTTGAGATTTCGTCAAGGTGTGTAGATAATTAAAACACAGACCATGTTTAACACCAACGGTTAAAGACCAAGGTCAATGCTAACAATAAGAACAGACGTTACACCTCAAACAAAGAAAATTGGGGGAGAGGGGGATGTAGAAACAGAAGCGAAAGGGAGGAACAATTCATGTAATCATCTTACCATCCCGTAAAATGGCCAGCTCCCAGTTGGTTTGTTTGCTCAGTTGGTAGAGCACTGTGCACCGGTATCGCAGAGGTCATTAGTTCCACTCCCACAAAAGACGTTTTTCAGGCTTTTCACTACTGCTCAAGTAGTGTTCCGCTTATATCTTCATTCGTGTAATCATCTGTCGCTATAAAGATTGCCATAACCCCTTTGCTTACGATTTTCATTTTGACGGTTTTCCCATTTCCCTATACTACTGAAAAAAAATGCCGTCTTCTTTGAAAAACTCTTCTTTAAGTGTTCCACTTCCGCAAAATGATTGCAGGAACTACGTGCTCCAGTGACTTGTTTCAGTGCGCAGACGGTACATGTGTTCCATGGTCGTCAACTTGTCGCCAAGACAAGTCACCAGTTTGTCAAGATGGCTCTCATTTACCTTCAACTTGTGGTACGTTCAAGCTTGCAAAGGACATGTGTTCACGAGCACTAGTACAACATGCATGACTGAAGTCGGGAAAACGTGATAGACAGTAAATTAAGATGGCTGTTATATGCCTTCAACAGTGGTCATGAGAAACTCATTAAGTGTAGAAATGATTTATTCTTTGCTCTAACATACATACACATACATACATATCCTTTATTTAAACACGATGAAAGTTTAAAGTATATACTTGTGGGGTCGTGTATATAGGATGCGGATACATATTAAAAATCAGTCAGTTAAAACATGTTAAAACGAATTTCATCTAAAAATGATATTAAAAGAATAATAAGAATAATGTGATTAAAGGATTTAAATTAGATAAAATATAGACTCAATTTTAAGTAAATAACTATGACAGTAAGAGTCATCAGTAAAATCTAAAAACACTTGAAATCTTGCTAAAATCTAGGAATCGACTGCACTGACTGGGCACTAAAATCCAGATCCTTGATATACCTGTCCTTCTTCACGTTACGATAAAACCTTTATAGTGCGTGCAGACAGCGTGACATAAGATAGCACCTCTATGGCTAATAGATATTTTAAGGAAGTACGAATTGAAGCATGGTACAATGATCCTGTTACTCCTTCTTAAATCGTAAGCAGCGCAAGACTTGTTCACTAAGTAAGATAATGCGGGGGAAGCCTCGTCACTGAATACCTTGTAAAATAATTTAAGTACTCGAAGCTTGTCGGTAAACGTCAGCGGATAAAAAAGAAGTTTTGGCTATAGGTTATGTTATTTCCGTGTATTTACTGCAATGAAAGTAAAGTGAAGTTCTGAAAAGATGTGTACTGACGCCCTCTATGTAACTTCACAGGAACAAGAGGCTGTCCACTGAACAATCTTAACTGCAAGGACAAACGTTCAGGGACAAATTGTGACAAGCATTTCAAAGGTATGTGCATGAGAATGTGCATATTCCAACTTTTTATAATTACTGCTGTTTCACTCTACATACCATCTTCAATGGGACCTCTAGCCGGAACAAAGCCGTCAATCTACGAAATGAAAGATTGGTAGAAGATCCTTTACGAAAGGCTTCATCTTGGTACGTGTCCGCAGTGTGAGTATATAGTGTGCTTGCTTGGGTTCGTTTCAAGGTACACTTTCACAAGAAGCCCTTACTTAGTGAATTAAATGCCGTAACAGGTTCTTGGCTTATGTGCCCTATGGAGACAAATATCTCTTGAAGTGCGCATTTTTATGGCGGGACTGAGAAATCACTAAATTGAAGTCCATAATTTAACATTCAGGACATTACATCGTAACGTAATGACATCATGACCTTTAGTGCTTAACCTCGTTTGTTAACTTCATCAGGTCACTGTCCTTTTGAAAACGGATTCTGTGGACTACTGCACGACCACAGCATGGAAACTCTATGGATCCTACATTCTGGCTTGACTCCGTCAGCACAGACAGGCCCGTCCTATGACCACACCACATATTCTCAAAAAGGTGCATGTATTTTCAGAGACGTTCCTTCCTTGCAATCGGAATTCTCAAGGATGTCTGCCTCTCCAGCCTAAGATACTGGATTCTCGTTATTCTCTAGTCTCCAGTGTTTATTCCAAAATGTATTAAGACTCAATAAAATCGGAGATAAAAAATCTTTTCGGACCTCAGTAAGATAAGATCTTGAAGCGAAGGGCTAAATACTAAAAATCTTCGGACATTAACAATTCAGTCTCTTTGGAGACCACGGTGATTAAATCACACTCATCATCCGTCATTATTTTTGGCTTTGGACAGGGGCGTACATATACATAGAAGCATCTCAGCTGCGTGTTGGGGACCGTGCGCGATTAATGAGTGAATGGATGGAAAGCAATAAACTAATTTGCCTTCAGTTTTGGTATCACATGTTTGGAGCTCACACAGGGCAGCTGAATGTCTACCTTGCAACTAACACTTCAGAGAAGATTACGTGGAGTCAGTCGGGAAATCAGGGAGACCGCTGGAATTTTGTACAAATTATTATGACAGCAAAACATACATTTAAGGTAGAAACAAGTAATTTTATCTGATTTACATATCTAGTATTGACCGTCAAAGTTGATTTTTTGCACTTAATTTTTTTTCTAGTTTATTTTGGAAGGTGTTACCTCGGAAGGAAACCAGGGAGATATAGCTGTGGATGATGTTACAGTTCTGGAGGAACGCTGTCACGTCACTACTAGAGGGGGTAAATAATGCCAAATGGGGACTCCATAATTCTGAGAATTATTGCTATAAGAATGATATAGTGCACTGCAGATTGAACTGTCAGGAAATCCAGGTCTTGTGAGACAAACAATCAGAATTCTAGCCCAGAATGAGTAAAGATTATCAAAACTTAAACTGTGGAATTGGGAAATTTCAGAAAAGTAATTTTTTGTTTGTGCTGTTGTTTAATTAACTCAAAGTAATGCTTAAATTTTAAAGACGTGATTTTTCCATGGTGACACCGCATACTCGAAAAAAAGCAGCGTTTTCGCAGCAGAGAGTCAACTATCGAGTTTGAATGCTCTACCCCTGAGCTACAGCTACATTGAACATTTTATTAACATAAACCGAACAATAGATCAGAAACTAAAACGCATCCGAATTTAAAGCGGTCATTCGGAACTCGAAAAGGCTGATATCTTTCTTAGTGTTCATTAAGCAGAGTAATACTGATTTTCCTATCACCAGAGACTCCTCATTGCTATTTCGACGACGGCGTGTGTAACTGGGAGGTCGACAAGCGCTGGCAGTGGATAGAAACTAAAGCAGGAAAAAAAGGTATCGAGATAACTTCTTGCCGGTGGTAAAAAATCTGAAGTCTTTTCATTCAGTGTGGACAAGACATGTTATCGTTACTCCTTCGTACACCAAATTATACTGCAAAAGGGTGACGCAGGGGACATAAAATATAGCAGGCAGTCATTCACTTACTAATTGAAGAGTTTAAAAGTGAAGTGTCTTGAAGTGAAGGCACGTGTGTTATGCAGTTAGAAACCCAGGCAATGTTGATTCTCCTGCGCTTTTCTATGGCTTGTTTTCAACTCCTTGCTCAATTTTGTTTGCTTGCCTGTTAACCGACCCGCTTGAGTAGATGGTATTCCACCCTAATCTTGGATATATCAAAATGTCGAGAAAGCAAGTACCTTTCTTAAATCTGCAAAAGAAAGGTAAACAAATCAACGACTTTCTTACACTTTTTTTATCGCGTCTGCCAACTTCTATCAAATTAAAGGAAAAAAATTAAGCAAAACAATTTAAATTGTACTCTTAGGGGGTTATCTGAGCTTCATGTCCGATAGTGGAAAATCAATAGGAACTTTGGTGTCCCCCTCATTCAGCGGCAAACAGTGGAAATGCATGCGCTTTTGGTTCAGGATCGGTATAGGACACAAAGCGGAAATAGGAGTATCAATTAACAGCTCAAACAAAACAGAGCACCTCTGGAAATCAGCACATCGGACAAGAAAATGGAGCTTTGTTCAGCTTTCGATAAACACGAGTGGGATTGCAAAGGTAATTTTGCCTCAACCACTGATAGACGCAGCTAGGTAAGGCGGGCAAGAGTCAAGAATGGATATCCCCTGGATTGTTGACTACACAAACGTCTTGTACAATATACTATTGATTGTTTTGGAAGTATGGATACCGTTATTGGGTATTCACTATTATTTACTTTTTTCCAGTTTTTTGAATAAATTATGCCATTAGTGGCGCTCACCATAGCCAAACGATTCTGGAAGATAATTTAAATCATTCAACAACAGGTTTCTGCAATAGACCCTGCATTAAGACGAGGTTGACGTAAATCCTGTTCGTCCCTATCTCCCTCCTGAGAGGCAGCCTGTAATCATTACTTGAAAGTCTTTCTAACAAAGCGTTTTGTTCCCAGGTGATAATTGAAGGTATAAGTTCAGGAACATCCATTGATTTCGATGACGCATCCTTCAATTCAGAGCCCTGCAGTGAAATGCCTTGGGCTCCATATCGAGGTATTACCCATATGCAGTATGCACACATGTTCACCAATGCATCTTTTTATCCATACACATGTACGAACGCATCTGCCAGCATTAAACTATAACTCCATTTTAGCAAGTAATCATATTACGCAAAGCGTTTACATTCATCACGGTTTTGTAGAATTTCTATCTCCCTTGCTTCCTGGATGTTTACGACCCTTGGGAATGCAAGATGGCCGAATTCGTGACTCTGCAATAACTGCATCATCTCACTACCGAGCGCGGTCAGCACCTTCCAGAGGTAGACTTCACCTGGCTATACCAGACCCGTTAGGTGGCGTCACAGGAGGCTGGTGTCAGTATCCCGGACAGGGGCAGTGGCTTCAAGTTGATTTTGGTTACGTGGCGAGCGTCGGCAAAGTTGCAACTCAAGGAAAACAGGAACTCGATTTTTGGGTTACCAAGTACTTTCTTACTTACAGACGTGACGTGAAAAGCTCCGGTTTCCTGCGTTATAAACAAAACGGAAATGCCAAGGTAATATCCATCTCACACATTTTCAGTACGCTGGCAGATCAAAGACTCTAGACCACCATAACTGTGACTTGATCGTGGCAATCGCAAGATTCATTTCTGACAAGGAAATCGCATCAATCATCCAAACTGAGTCCAGAACAGTTTAATGCCCAGGCTAATATCAACAAATTAATCCTAAATTGTCTTCGTAACCAACAGCAGCTACTTCAAGGGCACTTTGACGAAGTTAGGAGGGATTTTTTTGTTCCCCAAACACCCTACCTTGGAAATAATTGGTCCAGGCGTCCCATGTTGCTACGCCCCGCGCTTTCCGCCACTAAAAAAAAAATAAAAAAACGGACTTTGAGAAAGTCTAGGTTGTGAATTCGTACACCTTCATATCCTGGCCGTCTCTTTGAGGGTCGCACTTCATCAACTTGTTTGCCCGGCTGTAAGACAGTTTTGAAGTGGCATAATGTCCATTATAGACTTGCCAAGAC
>CAOKRL010000009.1:17500-35000 GCA_948470475.1 Galaxea fascicularis
CAGTACTAGTGGTAGCAGGTTGAGACGTTTTAGGCGCTCATTATAGCTAAAATCAGGTAACATAAGCCGAATCGCACGTCGTTGCACCCCTTCTATTCTTTTTATCATAGTAAGTGATTTTGGGCTCCAGATTTCAGAGGCGTACTCGAGGTGAGAACGTATAAGTGTCACATAAACAGATCTCAGAGTTGGTGATAAAATTTTGCTCCTGCTAATAGTGCGACGAATGAAACCCAGCATTTTGTTAGCCTTGTTCACCTGGGCGTGGATGTGATCACTGAGACTAGCCGTATCTGACATAAGTACCCCCAAGGTCGCGCTGGGTTCCGACCCTGCTAAGATCCTTCTCTCACATTTTGTAGTGATAAATTATGGGGTTGCGCCTCCTTGTTACTTTGCAGAGTGAGCAACATTGAAGGCCAGTTTCAAGTTGTTACTCCAATCAACCAGCTTATCAATGTCGTCTTGTAGCAAAGCACAGTTAATATAAGATCTTATAGCACGGAAACACTTAGCATCAGCAGCAAATAAAGCCAATGCGCTTGAGTGAGATAACGCACTTGGCATATCATTAATAAACAACACAAATAAAGCAGGTCCTACAGGAGAGAACCCTGCGGGACTCCTGAGGTAACAGGTAACCAATCCGAGCTTTTGCCATCAATTACTACGTGCTGCAGCCTATTATCAAGATAACTTATAAACCAATGTAACAATGGTCCCTTAATTCCGCACTGATCCAGCTTTCTGATTAGGAGTGCATGAGATACTGAATCAAACGCCTTAGAGAAATCTAAGAAGGCGACATCAGGTTGTTCACCATGGTCGATTGTTCTGATCATCTGATGTACTATATCCAGGAGCTGAGTGATAGTAGAGCGTCCTTTGACAAAATCATACTGCATGGGAAAGATTTTATCGGCAATAAAGTTGGAGAAACGATCAAGAACAACGCGCTCAGCAATCTTGGAGATGAGGTTTAGCAGTGAGATTGCTCTATAGCTACATACGTTTTCGTTGTCACCTATTTTAAATGCAGGAGCAACATTTGCACGCTTCCAATCCTGTGGGACACAGCCAACACTTAAAGAAATGTTAATTACGCGTGTTAGAGAAGGTGCAATTTCAGATGAACATTGCCGTAATACTCTGCCCGGTATTTGATCAGGGCCACACGCCTTTGATGGATCAATGTTTTTCAGCGCTTTTAACACTTCCTCGACTGATACTTGAACAGAGTACAATTCATTATCCTGTGCAGTAAAAGTGGTTGTCGTTTAATTGTCGAACTACTGAGAAATGAGCCCCATATGAGGGCCGTACACGATCGCGTGAGAGGGGCCGATAAAGGCCCCCGGCCCCGCAAGGATCGCGCACGCCCCTAAGCGAGAAAAGTATATTCTATACTTCTTAGCTTGCATTGTTCGAATACACTTTACTGACCGTTAAATGCTGTGTTAAAGAAGAGAAAGAAAGAAGAAAGGAAGGAATGAATATATGAAAAGAAAAGCGCCGTGGTCATATGGCTCGAGCCAACTATTTTGATTTCTGATTTTAAATTACCTCTCTTTTATTCTCTCTTTCAGATCTTTACAGGTAATAGCAATCAGCACACGGTAGTGGTATATGTGATAAATCCCCACATACTTTCCAGGTATCTCCGTATTCACCCGCGTACCTGGATCAGCAATGTTGCTTTGAGAATTGAAGTCTTTGGCTGCCTTGCAGGTAACACTTGAGTCCTTTAAAAAATGATGATTTTCTATTTCAGTTACTGGCTGGATATAGCTGAAATTTGAGTGTGAATTTCACCAAATACTTCATGCTCATTCGAATCAGGTTATAAACCGCTTTTGAAGAGCCTTATGAGCGAATACAATTGATAGCATTACCAATTGGTTGCATTATAGTGAACATGAATATTGAAGATATCATGGACATGGGTTGCTACAAGGATACTCCTGACAGAGCCGTCCCGTTATTGGAAGCAGTGAGTCCACTTCTAGATGGTAGCTACATGCAGAGGGCAGCTGCCATTAGACGGTGCGCAAAGGCTGCGCACGACCTTAACCTCAATACGTTTGCTGTGCAAAATGGAGGACAATGTCTGGGGCAACCGCAAGCTAAAGCGACATATAGCAAATACGGGTCGTCAACACACTGCTCAGAAAATGGCAGAGGAGGGCCTTGGGCCAATCAAGTTTATAGGATTACCAGTGAGTAATGCGATTTAAGGTTACCGTATACCTTCAGATCGGTAATTTTCTGCAAATTTGGTTTTGGAGTTTATGAAATGGTTGAAGTGTGATCTCTAATTAAAAAGATATATTGAAAAAGACTAAAACTTGGCGGAAACATGGCGGATTTATGTTTTGGTCGGAAGTAAAGTTCCCCTTTTGATTTTCATTCTAGCGCTGTTTTCTCGAATCAGTTTTTCACTTGAAGGGGCTACTTTAAAAGTCAAAGGGAATTTGTTCGTTTGCCCTCAAATGTGGATAGTAGCTGGTCTATCATGTAAACAACAAAAACTGCGACTTATTTGTAAGATCACTTCACAGTTTCCAATACTGTGTCAAAAATGTTCTGTAACGTTTTACTGTAGTTGACTATGGCAAAACGCAAACAGGCTTTTTTGGCGCTTTGGGTCCGGAAACCGAGAAACATTAAATTAGCGACAAAATTCGCTTTGACCTGAAGCTTTGAAAAGGTGATTCGGACGCTCGCATTTAGAGGTCGTGAAAACTTCGACAATTCGTCTTGTTTCAAAATTCTTGGTTTTGTTTGATAGCCAGCTCTATAAGCATTAATTTATTATAGGAGTTTAGGTATCTACAGTTTAAAAAGCACGCTCTACATTACTTGGACGCTGGATTTTTTTGCTGCAATATTGCGCCAAGGATTGTTTATGTATACGATAGGTTATCTGCTCAGAAACGGGAAAGTATGCCAAAGTAAGAAGTCACTAATGAATTCCTCAGTTGCGTTGGCTTTTGGAGTTTTAAGCTCGTTAAGAGAAATAATATCTTGACCTTATTGTAAGTCGATCAGCTAAGACTTTTTTCTTCAAGAGAAAAAGATGCTTTATTGACAACTCTTGTTATTTACTGTTTAAGAAAAATGTAATTTGTCAGATGAATGGTGTGACTGGATAAATCAAGGTTATGGTGAACCAAGGTGGAGCATACGTGGGGCTGTAGAGTTGGCCGGAGCTGGAGCCAGGCTTGATTCAAATTGGGGTAAGAGGGGTATTTCGACTATTTTTATGAAGGGATATTCTAATATTAATTAATATTTTAAAAACTGCGTTCAATCAACGTTTTTGACAGGAAGTCAGCATGACAGGCGCTTTGTACTGGAGACACGTGGTCACAAGCCCCTTTACGTGTCGTCCTCTGTCTCGAGCCAAGAACAGATCACAGAGCTGACAGTATGCTACTGGTTTCAAGATAACAATGCTACTTTCTCAGTGGTGTACGCACCAGCTAACAACAAACCAGCCTTTCGTTTGCATCAGAATTGTACTGGTCTAAGCCTTGCTGTTCTGGAGAACAGCGTGTGAGTAATTTTAGTTCACTAAAAATTTTCGTCATGCCAGTAAATAAATCTGTGGTCAGGGTAGAAAAGGTTAAAACAGTTCATTTTCGAAGTATCGCGGTTAACAATACCAATTTGTATTCAGTTTGAATAAAAACCTCGGAAAATAGAGTAGGGCACACAAGAATTTTAATCCTTGATCTTTCTACACCTGCAAAAAGTCAAATTCCCCGCCACGATTTCTGAAATAAGATCAGAGACATGAATGAACAAACGAAACAAATGAATGAATAGTTAGTTGCAGAATGCTGATATAGGAATACATGTATGCTGAAGTTTAACAGATGTCACTGTGAACAAACCTATCTGGCTTCATCTGTGTGTTTCTTGGAGTTCTCAAGGAGGTATCTGGAAAATTTACAAAGACGGAAGGCTCTTTAACTTTGATAGATCGCTTGGCTACGGACAAACAATATCAGGTACTGTCTAATGTTTGGTTCCCTTGCATTTGATTGCTTTTCTAGCTACATTTTGGGGCTTTCAACTGTTAGTGCAAGGCAAATTAGAAAAACCGCTGGAACTCTCAACTTACTAAGACCACGAATGCGGATTTCGTTTTCTTCTATATTCCGGTCTTGAAGGTGATCAGGACCTCTTTCACGGGCCGAGGTTAAATACCAGGCCGAACGAGATTTTAACGATTAAAGACTCTTCTTCCTTTTCCGTTAGACTAGCGTCTTCATCGTCATCTTGCGACTCTTAATAGTTTCTTGTAAATTTATAAGTTAGTGCTATTTGTTGTTGCAGAGAGTATTAAGTCAATATCGTAATGTCTATTAAAGGAACTGGAGCTGTTAATATCTCATTCCAACAAAACAACAAGTTACTGAGATCACGACTAAGTGGACTTAACATGTGGAACTACGACGTACCTGCAGACCAAGTGTATCGCTTTTCCCTGGGATGTGGAGATGAAACTGGAAACCTTCTGCAATGGTTTGATTTGAGGAGTGATGAAGGTCTGACCGACCACGTGTTGAAGTTAGAACGCCCATCCTGCACGTATCGTGATGGTAAATAAAAAAGTCATTGATAGGGCGTTGATGTCATGCGTTAAACGATCTCTTTCACTTGTAATGAGAAAGTGAATCAATCAGCGAGGGTCTTTTTTTAAATTGATGCTCCCGAAATCACTGGCCGACCAATGTCGCACTCATAACTTTACTTTCAGTCTTCAATTTTCCGACAAATATTTATAAAAAAGGACAAGTTAAGGATACTTAAAGCTTGAAGAATCAGTTTCATCATTGAGTACATGTACTTTGTTTTGAAAAAAAAAGATAAACCGGAGTTTTTTTTCTCTAATTGCTCCCCAATAAATCTCTCACAGGCGTGATGAGTGTGGTAAGTAACAATTCTGACGGACGGGCTGTGTTAGAAAGTCCAGTGTACAACCGATCAGCACAGGGATATGGACTGTGCCTTCAGTTTAGATTTTTAATGTTTGGGGCCGGAGCTGCAACTCTGGAGATATATCAAGATGTAAATGGCACTGAAAGCCGAATATGGAAACACTCCAATAGCACGGTTCCACACTGGATCGATGGTCAAGTGTCTTTTACTTCTGTTACGAAAAGCAAGGTAAGCTCTGTTCGCACCATATTATCTATTGCTCTTTACAAGATGAGCTTTACTCACTTGTTCTTTATTGAGTGCATCATAGTAAATCTTGCTTCGCCACCGATACAAGGTGGACGAGGCACAAAAGCTTACACGAGACACACGCCATCATAAAAGACGCTCTTTTGCAGGTTATTGTCAAAGGAATACTATCATGTTCGCCTGGTTTCATGGCCATTGGAGGACTGTCTTGGACTGAGGGTTACTGTGATGTTGCGCCATCAGCAGCTAACAGCAAAGGTAATGTTTGTTGCGTTACTAACTTATGTCAACACTGAACAATAGTGCTGCAATTAGTAATTCCATATCTACAATGAAGCGCACCACAGGGCTGTGTTCGGTAGATAGAATCCTTCTCTGTATCCTGGCGAAATAACCCTTCTTTTTAACTAAAGAATTCCAAAGACCTTTTATTCACTGAGACTGGTATGTCAATAAGTTAATTAAAAAAAACGTTGCTTTAACGGAGGAAGCAATTTATCATGTATCTAGTGTTCTGGGACGTGTTGCATACTTGAAGAGCCAAAAAGTTAACCCGGAACCTCAACTTACTAAACAAGTGCCTTTATCTTGAATTAAATCACTCTGTAAACACAGCAGCGTACGTTAACACGGCCTTCCATTGGTAGACATAAAGGAGATTTGTAAAGAATATGGTAATACTCAACACTGATTTGTCTTCATCGCATTTTAGCATGTAGTGAAGATAATGTGACGTCATCTGGTTTTATTTCCACGCCCTATCATCCGGGATACTACCCACCAAGCTCTCATTGCAAGTGGCTTATCACTGCGCCAGTTAATCACGTGGTACGCCTTGAGGTCCTTAACTTTCAACTAGAATCCAATCCTCTCTGTTCTAATGACTTCCTGGAGATACTTGATGGCGACCAACTGAGTGCGCAAAGTTTGGGGAGATTTTGTGGTGCGGACATTCCTGGTGTTATTGAATCGTCGGGTAATACAATGCTTGTCACCTTCAAATCTGACAAAGACGTTCAAAGAACGGGGTTTAGACTGGGTCATTCCTTTAGAGGTGAGCTCAAGATCACTGAACATTGCAAATTGTGAGACCAGCGTGTTCAAAAAGTTTGCTTTAAAAAGATCGGTACCCTTGGGGTGATATACACCCTTCGTTAATTTTATTTTATTCGTGACTTTATTTATCCATCAGGCAAATGGAATGTAGAGCAAGTCGGATTACGTTAATACCGACAACTTTCCAATAACCCGTAAAAGTAAATAGAATGAAAATATATCTTAAACCAGCTCAGCGCAACTGAATATATCCATATAGAGGTCTGCGCTGTATAAATGTTTCAAACATTTGCAAAGCTCAGAGCGTTGTCGTCAATCTTGCTCTGCGGATTGTTTTGAAATCCTTGATTCTGCCCCCACTAAATTCCAGCTTAAACTTAAGGAGGCTATGCATATAAATTGGGAAAAGCCCAATTTAAATCAACAAGTGCATCACATCAACCTGACACTTACGCTTTAGGCTTTATTTTCTTTCTTACGTTTACACTTTGTAGTCATTCAATATGCAATCAGTTTATGTCACTTTATCATAATTAATTATTCATGTATCACCTACTTATTATATAGTCCTAACGGTTTTTCCAAATATTCTGTAACTGACGATGATGTTCGATACATGGAAACATGTCTTCGTATAAATTGAAAAATGTCGTAATCTTTTAAAAATCACAATTTCCAATAACTATTTGATTGTCAATCGAATAAATGTTAAGTGCTTCTTATAGTTTTTTAACTGGGTTTGTTTAGAACTAACTGTCCAAAACACTCATGCACGCAAAGTTGGAACATACTAAAACGGCAAACTACTTGAAATGAACACATCATAGAATTCCTGTGTTAAATTATGGCTCTCAGCTGGAAAGACAGTAAGGCTTGTTGTTTTATGTTGTGTTCTCACGTTCTTTGTGCTTTCCGACAGAACAACCTGAGGACAAGATATGTGCCCATGAAAGAGGTAATAATTTTTCATAAAATTTGCTCTGACAGGAGTTTTACTGTGGAACTGAATTACTAAAACGAGTTTCAGTTAAAGAGTGTCAGTGATCATATGTTAACGAAACAACGATACAACGGGAAGACAGAGAGAAATAATAGGCCTAACGTACTTTTGTCTTCAGATTGTCCTTCAGGCTGCTATTGCTTTAAGATTAGCGACATTCCCAAGAAATTTGCCACCCAAGGCCGTGATCTACGAGCTGTACCAAAGAGTATGCCATCCTACGCAACAACACTGTAAGTCATTCATACCTCAACTATTTCTTATTTAATATGGAGAGATACGTTTTCTTCTCCATCGAGCTTTTGGGGAGCTTAAGCATGCACGTTTTTGAGACGCGGACGACAACCGGAAGAGGACATTTTGCGTGCCAGGACAGTGGTTTCTTCCAGATTTTATACCAAGCATCTCTAATGGAGGAAAGATACTTGGCAATGCAAATGCGGTCGTGTGAAAACAAGTTAAAATGGAAAACAGCTTACTTCCGGTTGCCGTCCGCGTCTCAAAAACGCGCGTGCTTAAGCTCCCTATTGTCAAGCTATTCCGCAAGATTGACAAGATTGTTAAAAAGCTTTACTGTGTCTAACGCTTCTTGTCGAGGACACTATGTCATGTTATGTTACATTTTCACTTCAGTTCTGGGTGGACAGACGGAAGGTAATCATATGATGTAGTTATTGTTACGCTCTTTGTGCGCTATACTCCATGTGTACGTGCCAAACGGTCGATGTGCTTCTGAGATGATCCTGGTCCAATTCTTCACACTCATGAAAAGTAACTCCAGAACGAAAACGTTAACACAAAGAGTATGTTTCCCATTTTGCAGGTTATTTGCGAATAACAGAATAAGCCAGATCCAGGAAGGAGCGTTATCCAAGCTTCCACATGTAGAGTACATGTGAGTTATGCTTTTCGTTTGCGGGTAGCAATCAACTCAGGCTGCTCTGACTAGAAAGCATTGTGGATCAATATGTCGTTGTTTTGTTCAAAACATGGTTTCAACTGGAAGACGTTATTTTATGGCCGATTACGCCAGCAAAAAATGTACTGGCGAATGACCTTCTTTGACCGAGAATAACTAAATTACAACATACTTATCTAAATCCTCAAGTGCCTTCAACTCTAGAGGCAAAATGCAAAGAAATTTCTAGGGAACCGAGAAACACACCGGCTGGCAAAGTCATAATGTAAAACATATTGTAATCCGCTGAATGATGAACGGTAAGTTCGAGTGAAACTACAGCGTGACCAAGCTACTGTAATCCGTAGTCTTGATCAACCACTGCAAAGTAAAATAACGGAAAACAAAACTGTCAAAAGCGCGCATCGTTTCTGCAAAACTATAGACATTAAGTGTCTCTCATCTTTTAAGGAGAAAATTGGCTTTACGCAGAGCACCAAGCTATCTATGGGCCTGACTAAACTTGGTAGATTTTTTAGCCACACCGCAAAGGCGAATGATTGAGATAACATTTACCAACATTGCTTTCACGATATTATTGCAACAAGTATTTAAGCTCACATTACCCATAATTAGCTGATTTCTTTATATTACTTCTTTCTATCCTTCAACGGATCACTGGATGAGCTCAACTTTTTCTTCTTTAACATGACAGAGATCTCAGTCACAATGTGCTTCTGGTTTTGGCGGACTATGCATTTCACGATAAGAAAGAGCTGAAAAGCATGTAAGTTTTACCATATATTGACGTTAACTTCTGCTTGTAATGGTTACTATATATTCTACGTCTTCTGTCGACTAAATAGAACAACAAACTCAATTAAAACTCGGAGTGACAAACCGATTTAGCGAGCATTCAAAAACTCATTTATTCATAAAGGAAATACAAAAGAAATTAATGTTTAACGAGCGTCTTTATATCTTGTATAGACACGGCTAAATTTTACAGCCGATTGTATCCGGAAAAATAATAATAAGCCCAGCGCCGATTATTCTTCAAATAAATAGACCTACCACAAAAGTTATTGAAGCTGTTCAAAAAACTCGCAGCAGTGTTTTATCGGGTAAAAAACACTCGGTTACGCCTCGTGTTTTTAAACTCGATAAAACACTGCTGCTCGTTTTTAAACATCACATAGACCGATGTAGAAATTGTTTGGACCCAGACTAATGATCCTTGTAAGACTACAACCTAACACATCTTTAGTGGACAAGCATTATTGAAACGACGTTTTTGAGGGAATGGTCAACTTACGATCACAATGTTTCTTTCAACACCACATATATTTAGCTAGAGTTTGCAGAGCACTCACGAAGCTTCTCGCTTCCTGCGTGCGTAACAACTCGATCGTATGTACGTACTCTAAAGCATGAACCAATGATCAATAAAATCAGAAAGACCTTTTCCAAAATCACGAACAATACGTTTGCTCAGTGATATTAGAAAAGGTCTTACTGATTTTGGGCAGGCAAAGGTATTCAACAACTGCACGAGTTATCAAACTAACACGATTAATTAATTTAGTAGTTAATATTGAGGTGGAGAAAATGTTTTTACTTTGTCACACGTTGGTGACAATTAACTATGAATAGATGGTGGGTTCCTTAACCTTTGATGACACATTTTTTTTTATTCATCAGTAAATTAACTGGAAATTTTGTACGGACGTTAACTCCTGTTGTGTTTTCTGGCCTGGACAGCTTAGAATTCTTGTAAGTGTTATTCCTACTTCTTGTTTACAAGTTTTATTCAAGACCCGCACCCTTACCTCCTTCTTGACCTGTATACTATAGTATACAGCACTCGTCGATGAAAAAGAAGATGCAGTAAAAGAAACAAAGTTGTCGACCGAAAAACAGCATACAGCTTCAATGCATTTGGAATTTTAGCATTTAGTGTTATCTTTTTTACACTTGGCTAAAAATGGTAAAAAGCAAATTAGTTAATGAAATCAACGAATTAAAAAAATGCCACGTCTTGTTTAATCTCAACCGCAGAGACCTGGGAGAAAATCTTTTGTCAGTGATACCAAAGGGAGCTTTTACAAACGTACCCAGTCTCCGTGTTCTGTGAGTATAGCACTGAAATTACATTAATTACACTGCAATTACATTAGCGTTTGTAGCTAAGTTTAGCTACACTGTACAGAGACAGCGAAAAGGAACTGTGTACAGTATAACAGTATAATGGTTCGTATGTTCCCTTCTAGTCATTCCCAACTGCAGTAATTTATCTTTTACTAACGTATAGTTAATTGTCTCTTTATGTAATTTAGTTACTATGTTTTAACTAATGCAGTGAAAATGGAATAAATAAAAAACTAATTATGCATGGACGATCAATATGGAATTAATATTTGCAAATTCAATTTACCTTTAGTAGATCGTGTCGTTCAGGAGATCATAATGACACAAATGCATAGCTAATCATTTGAAGAAAAATCTAACTCGTCTGCTATTCATGATCAAAGTCGGCATTGTAACTTAAATACATCGCACCGTTCCATAAATGCCGACTTGCAGTTCCCAAATATAATAATATTTTCCGCGTTTTCGTAGAGTTACAAAGTCAAAGTAGAAGTTATGTTGATTAGCAGAATGCTTTGAGTTCCCCCAAACTTTATTCTGTTAAGATAGCTTATAAAAAATTGGCCTTTTCTTTATTTATAATTAAACTGCCCTTTCACTGCTTGGTTCATTTGCATATACACGTTGGTGTGACTAGCAGAGTCCGACGTAGTATCCTCTTTGTGACTACTCTCATTTTTGGAATAATTGTTATGGCCTTACTGCCTTTCCCCAAATTTTTTCCATTTGCACCGACTGATTTTCAATGGTTGTCGTCTTTAACAGGAGTTTAAGGTCCAATGAAATAAAATCTCTTGAGAGAGGAATGTTCAGTCACAGAAGTAATTTGACGTACCTGTAAGTACTGTGATTATTCAAATTTAAATACGTCGATCTGGTTACTTGACCTTTCTTTAGTTATTATAGCATTATGGTCCTTAATGTAACCATAAAGTACCCATGAATCGTAAGCTTGTGTAAGCTATGAAGAATTATTTTAGACGTTTTCTACATGTTACAGGGATGCTTTCTCGGGAAAATAAGTTTGATGTGCGTTTACCCCCTGTGGGGGACGGGGGAGAGGATTGGGTGGTGGTTTCGTAACACCAAGCCTTAAGGCAACCTGACATATAATTTTTTCAATAGCTATCTCCAGGACAATTTGATTGAAAGCATTCCAGATCGATTATTTAAGGATTTAAGAAACCTCAAAGTTCTGTGAGTATCACTTACTACAGTATGTATTATGTTTGCTCGGCTATCACTCTATTCTACTTACCTTAAGCTACTGGGGACGGCTATCCTATCAGTTCGTTGCTCCCACCTGTCATCAGTGAAATAGGTTAAACAGTATGAATAAGAGTGTTAATCGTGTTTTGATCGACCTGTTAGTCCTTTTTTTTTTTGCTGTTTGTTTGTGTGAATTGAAGGTGAGCTATGAAGGACAGTAGTGTTGGTAGGCCTGCTGTAATTGGTCAGCAGTGTTGCGCATGCGAGTGAATGTGTGCGTGTGATATGTGTAGAAAGCATGGCCGACAGCCTGAATAAAGTATGCTCGTTGTGTTAGCCCAGTTCGCCTGAAGTTTACTGTGAGTTTTAGTTGTCCTGTTTAGACTGCATGACATCGAACTGTGATTGCAATCGCTCGATAAGTTCCCGCCATTTTGTTGTCAAGTGGGTTCTTTCCAATTTCGTCATGTTTTCTGTTATAATGGCTGGCACACCGGTTGGTTTTCCGGTCCCTCAAATGCAAGAAGGTTTAGATGATCGAGAAGCTCTAGACTGTTTTATTTTTAGATTACATTGATTATTGTACGGGGATGGGATGGTTCATTCCGAAAGATGGCTGCAAATATGACTCTGGCAGCGAAGCAGGAGTGGCTCAGTGGAAAAATTCGGATTTGTGTATGTCTATACTTCGCGCTACGCTTCCGCTGAGGATGAAGAGACTAATAAACCCAAGCAACAAGACCCTTGGTTTATCTGTCACGGATAATAGTAACCCAGTTAAAGTTCTTCAGGCTCTCATTAAGATATTTGGTGGCAGTGTGAGTGTTCAAGCTGAGCGAACAAAAATGGGTCGCATGTTTCAAGCTGAAGGAGAATCAATAAGTGCCTGGGAATATCGAGTGGTAGAGCGAGCTAAGTATTGTAAATATGGGGACTTTGAGGATCAGGCTTGTCGTGACAGGTTCATTGCTGGTTTAGTGGATGAAACTCTACAGGGGAAAGTTGAATACTAATGGCCATCGGAACAAGGAAGGAGTCATTGTAGCGTTTCATACGATCGTTGAAACAACTAAGAACTATGAATCTTCCACGGATGCGAAAAGACTGATGAGACAAGTGCGGGGAGACCAGGAGCAAGTCAACTGGGCAGATAAAACCTCTAATTCGAAAGGAAAGAATCCTCAACCCCCAAGTGATAATCAACGCAAAGGATCGTACCAAAATGAGGGCAATTATTGTGGAGCCAGGCCTAGTCACCCTAGAGAAAAGCGTCGTGCAGTTATATTGAAGTACATGTGTCGGAACTGTGTTAAGGAAGGGCATGTTGCCAGGAAGTGCATGAGAAAACCCCAGAATGTGAATGCAGTGGATGAATCTGGGTCTCCTTGTGAACAAAACGTGTATCACTTGTTTACTTTGGACATTCACTCTGTAAGCGCTGTTTCGGTGAAGAAAGGGAAAAAGTTCTTTGCCGCCATCAAATTATCCGCAGCTAAAAATCTTTTTGTTTGGAAAACACTCCAGTTGGATACGGCTTCGACAACCAATACCCTGGCAGTAGAGGATCTCTGGAGTATGTGCCCAGTAGGATTTGATATCAATTCCCTGATCCAGCCATCTTGCGCTACTTTGCACACCTATGGAGGAGGCGTCATCACACCTGTGGGACAGGTTGAGTTAGTTTGCGAAACTCAAGGAAAGTGTTACCCTCTTGAATTTCAGCTGTTGAGTAAAAAGGTCATGGGACCACAACCACCCCTCTTAAGTGGATCCGACTGTGTTAAGCTGGAGCTGATTGGGATAAAAGGAAGTACTTAGCTGTCAGTTCAGAGTTCCCAGAACAGAAAGGATATGATGGTGATTCAGCTTCAGTCAAGTGCCCAGGGGAACAGCGACACTGTTGACGGGGACATCACAGCCTCCAACCTCCAAAACACTGCTGCACAAGAGCTTACATCTGGTGTGTCAGACCCACCCAGTAGTGTTGACCCAGTCGCCCCTAACTGTGAAGATGAAAGTATTGCTGCAGTTGTTGCCGAAAAGAAACCTATCGTCAGTAATGTGTCACGAAATTATTTAGTAGTTGTTTGCGTTTAGTTTAAGTTTTTGTTTTAGTGTGTTGTTTGGATTTTTGTCGTTCATTGTTACGTAACTTTGTTACGTAACTCATGTAACATTTAACTATTTAATATTTAAACATTTTTAGTGTATTGTGTAGTTTAGATGTATGTTTCAGGAATTATGTAAATTTGTACAATTCAGCGTGTAACAGGTGTTCTTTCCAGTCACTTTCTTTATAGCGTTTGTTTTAAGTGTTAATTGTAGAAAAAATTACCATAAATATATAAATGTAAGTTGAACAGTTGTAGTGGGTTGTTGTGTGTAGCAGTTTTGTCGGTAGAGGGAGTAAAGCAAGAAAAAGAGAGACAAGGTGAAGGGCCTGTGGCCAGAAGGAGAAAAGTTTTATTCACTATCAAGAGCCATTGGTAGGCGCCAGCCAAGAAATAACTTGCAATTGACGAAACACATTTGTCAGTGGTGGCGTAAGGATTGAGAAGAGTAACGTGCTGTGTGGCAATTGGGATCGTTCAAAGACCTTGTGCTAAGAAGAAAACGTCAGCTGTAAAGAAAAAGAAAAGGACGTAAAAGACGCGGGACAAGGTTGGAATCAAAGAGGAAGAAGAGGTTTGTGGTATTGGTTGGTGCGGTGTGGTGTGGTGTTGGTTAGGAGGAGACGCGGATAGTGAAACTGAACTGTGAACTGTTGTAGATAATTTGTTATTATTGTATAGGTTTAAAATTACTTAAAGTTTAGGTTAGGAATCGCAATAGTTTAGTAATTAATTGTATTAATTGTTATAGAATATTTAGAATTAGTTTACTTAAGTGTTAATGCTGTTAATATCGAGTGTTTTTTTTTTTATATATACTTTAATAAACATTAGTTATTGTAATTCATGGTGGTGTGTTGCGGGATTGTGGGAAGGGGTGCGTGTATTCAGTCATTGTTAGTTTCGGTGTTATTAGTCTTTGTTTTGCCATTTCTATCGTCAAGGGAATTTTCGGGGCTTACGCCACAAATGGCAACCAGTTTAGTGTTCCTCATGTGCCTGTTCCTTGGGGAAAGTTAACCAAAGCCATTGTCTTGGAGGTTTTCAAGGATGTCCATACAGGATTAGGAACTTTGGGCCCGCCTTTGCACATCTCCATGAACTCTAATGTGACTCAAGTTCAAGCTCACCCCCATCGGTGCCCTGTAGCTAAAGAGCCCAAAGTTGCAGAGGCAATACGAGACATGGAAAAACAGGGTATCTTGAAGAAAGTCACGGAGCCCACGGCGTGGATCTCTAATAGTATGTACAGAAAAAAACCAGATGGTAGCCTGCGGGTGTGTATCGACCCCAGTCAAACCATAAATAAAGCCATTGAGGTCCCAAAGTACCCTATTCCAACTGTTGATGAGCTACTGCCAAAGCTGGGCAATGCTAAAATTTTTCCTGTGTGGATGTGTACAAAGGATTCTCTAACATTGTCCTTGATGAGAGTTCATCATTTTTAACTACCATGCATACCCCAATAGGGAGATACCGTTGGTTGCGTATGCCGTTTGGTGTAAGTCTGGGGCCAGAAGAATATCAGCGAAGGCAACACGAAGTGTTGGAGGGCTTGAAAGGTGTTGTTAACAAGGCAGATGACATCTTAGTCTTTGGAAGTGGAGAAACTGTCGAGGAGGCAGAAAAGGATCACGACATGAACTTATGGAACTTAATGTTGCGCTGCAAAGAAGTAAACCTTAAGTTAAACCCTACGAAATTTCAATTCAAAGTCAAGGAAGTTACCTGGACGGAACATCTCCTCAGCGGCAATGGGGTTGCTCCACATCCTGATCGTGTCCAAGCCATTGTCGACATGAACCCACCTCAAGATGTTAAGGGGGTTCAGCGTTTCCTGGGTATGTGCAACTATTTGTCACGGTTCACACCGAATCTTGCTGAAATTGCGACGCACGTCAACGCAGTCTGGTCGTGGTCCACGCAGAATGACCAAGCCTTCAAGAAAGCCAAACGTGTAATCGCAAATGCCACGACGTTGAAGTTTTTTTCCTGTGAACAAACCATGTGTCTTACAAGTAGATACCAGCGACACAGGTTTGGGTGGAGCATTGTTACAAGAGCGACAACCTGTGGCTTTTACCAGCTCCACATTGTCAGCCACTGAAATTAACTATGTTCCTATTGAAAAAGAGTGTTTGGCCATCAAAGTAGCATGCACTAAGTTCTACCAGTAACTGTATGGCATGCAAGATGTTGTAGTTCATTCAGACCACCAACTGCTTGAAACCATCTTCAAGAAACCGTTGAGTAGTGCCCCCAAGCGGTTGCAGTATGATGCTTCAGCTTCAGCCATTCAAGTTCACGGCGGTGTATAAGAAGGGCAAGTACACATACTTGGCAGATACTTTGTCAAGAGCGGCTTTGAAGCAGCCTGCACCCTCAGGCACCCAAGAGGAAGTGTTTCAGTGTTACTCAGGGGATGCTCAAGGGTTGTTCAGAGCAGAGCTCGAGTCCCTAGAACTAGATTCCTCCGAAATGCAAGCAAGTACCTTAGAGGAAATCAGAGTGGCAACACAAGGTGATCGTACGCTGCCTGTCCTTTGTCAGTTTGTGGCTCATGGTTGGCCGCCTGACAAGTCCCATGTTCCAACAGTGCTCCGTCATTATTACCCATGCCGGGATGAGTTGGCAGTATATCATGATGTTGTGTACAAGTCCCATAAGGTCATCATTCCCCTGCAATTACAGTCTACTATGGCCACCAGGGTGGTGAAAGCATGGTGCGCCGCGCCCGAGAAGTGATGTATTGGCCTGGAATGCGAGCAGCAATTCTCCAAGAAAGTGCCAATTGCTCTGTGTGTGCTAGCTACAGTTCATCACTACCGAAAGAACCGATGTTGTCTAATGAAATTCCACATGGCCCTTGGAAGTTCATCTCACAAGACCTGTTCAAGCAAGGAGGACGGTGGTATGCTGTTACTGTAGACCATTACAGTGACTGGTTTGAGGTTGACCTGCTAAACGAGGACATTACTGCGGCACACGTTATATTTCAGTTACAAAAGCAGTGTTGTGCATTCGAGTGAGTGTGTACGTGTGATATGTGTAGAGGGCATGGCCGACAGCCTGAATAAAGTATGCTCGTTGTGTTAGCCCAGTTGTTCCTGTTCGTGCCTTTACATGCTGGTCAACACCTGCTGGTCAACAGTAGGACGCCACAAAACAAAATACCAATTGCTCTGTACGTGCGGTTGACAGTTTGGTGCATGTCTTCAGTTGCTATCCTCAGCAAAACAACAATTTCATGTTTTTCTAGATCATGAGGGCATGACTGCAAATTTTTCTTTCTTTTTCTTAATTTGTCACCGTTCATAGCAATTTCGTCCCTGGATAGTTTAATGATGCTTTTTAGCGCTGTAAAAAAATATCGTACTAAATAAGTAAAAACTATATAAAGGTACAGAAGATAAAGGAAAGCAATTTGGGGAAACTGAATTTCCATATAAAACCTGCTCTCCAAACTAAAACATAATAAATAGAATATCTAATATGTAATTATACATCGTGGAAGAAAAAAGAAACTGGAGGAACTACTCCAGTTCGCAAGTTAAAAATTTTAAACAAATTGGAATAATTACGAAAGAGTTATAAGAACAAAATGTTATATTTTGAAATGACGTTTCGTTGCCGTCGCCGTCGTCGTTGCAAGTTTACTGTTGCTGTTTTAAAATTAACTCCGCGAATATCCTGTAGACAGCTTTACCATGACCGACGGTAACTAAGATACTATTTGAGTGACTTTGCAGTGTGACCTCCTTAGGTACCTGAACAATAACAAGATCAGGAGGATTTCTATGTCTACTTTTGAGGGACTTTCATCTTTGGAGATCATGTAAGTCATCAATCAAAATTCTCTCTCATCTTCCTGGCAAGAGCTCT